>CABHPH010139010.1:7390-27700 GCA_902168325.1 Peromyscus nudipes
TTTATTTATTTATTTATTTATTTATTTATTTATTTATTTATTTATTTTTCAGTCTCAACTGGCATAACATTACCCTTAGAGCTCTAATATCTCTACTACTTTTGGCTGTAAAAACCAACTGGCAGTCATTTTGTGTTGTAGCCTTCCAGTCAATGTATAAAATATTAACAATGAGTTCGGAATATTAAAGGAAAGATAATCTTGCTTCATACTTTGACATATGCTTATTTTATTTAAACTAATTTTATATTATATGCTTAAAATAATCAGTTTGGTTTGAATTTAATAGGATCAAACTGAGTTATTTGGATTTTGTCGCAGGGCCATCTGATAGGTGTGCTCACTGAAGGTAGATCACATTGCTCTGTCGCTGTTGCCTTTACATTTCACTTGCCTTTCTCAATAGATTGAGGGATTCTCGAAAGAAACAAGTAGTGTGGAATTTATTCCCGTCTCCCAGCAGCTAGTAAAGTTCTGACTTCACAATGTTTGAAAAATCTGAGGAAGAGGATATGGTTTTGCTTGCACCTAAGCCCTTTCCTCTCAGACACTCAGACACACTTTCCTCTTCTTGCTGCTATTCCACCCAGACTCTGTCTTGGCCTCAGGGTCTAAAAGCTACACATTGTCGACCATTTTTCTTTGGTTCCCTAAAGCTAACTTAATTTACATAAGGGGCAAAGATTAATCACATCACAGTTGTGAGTAGGTTTGTAATAAATGGTACCTAATTGATACAGAAACCGGAGGCATTTGCTGTACATTTGTCCTTTCAGAATTTTAAAAGGACATGGTCAGAATTCTATTATAGTTTTGATAAAGGAAGATAATTCCTGCCACAGTTCACTGTTATCTTTTTCTTCATTATAATTTTAATGTCAGTGATGCATGGTAGACAATAAAACCAACTAAATGTCTTTCCAGATAAACCAAAGTCATTTTGTATTTTAACCTTCTAACATTGTATTTCTTGATTTAATTTTCTGTTCTTATCCATTAAGTATCAAACTACTGAATGGATACAAGATTTTAGAACAAGTTGTTGATTCAAAAATCAAAGACTTTGTGAGTGGAACATAGCAGAGAGAGTGAGCAATTTGGAGAAGCTTTCCTGTGCACGCTAATGCTAATCGTCATGTTTTGACCAAATATTTTAACCTCTGTTAGGCTGAGTATTCTCATCTGAAAATGGAAAAAATAATGATATCTATATCACAAAGAATTATCAGAATTGACTTAGCTGATATCCATAAAGACATTATAATAACTGTTATACAGTGGATGTCATACAAGCCTGTGGACTTGACATTTTATCATGCAGTGTTGTACTGTGCTTCATAGGTAGTTTTTTTAATCAAGTGAAGGTTTGTAGCAATGCTGTGTTAAATAAGCCTGCCAGTACCCCTTTTCCAATGACTCAGGAGATAAAATTTTTAAGTAAAAGTATCTCATGTATTGTAGATATACCTTATACAGTTAATAAGTTCTGTCTAGCATTAATTTAATTTTTATAAGAACTATGTAACAAAATGTATGTGGGTCACTATTTTAATGCCAGCCTTATGGTAGTAATCTGGAACTGAGTCTGTATTTTCTCTTAAGTGTGTCCATATAAATGTCCATTAAAGAAAATATATATGACTTTGAAAAGTCCTGGTAAGTTTCTATGAGAATAGTATAATAAGTTTTTAAGTTCCTGATTATTTTAGAAAATAGAGTGCCTATATTTCTAGATCACAAAATTTAATGAACTCATGTGATCAAAAGTTAAAACATGACTCCTTTTCCTGAACCACAACTTCCCAAAGTTAGGGAACTTCCCACAACATCCTGAATATTAAATGTGCAAATTATCACGAATGATGAAATGTAAGTTTTCTAAGATTGTACTTATTTTTGACATAACACACTGGGATAAATCTTTTGGGAATTATGAGTGTAGTAATCTAAATTAACTGTCATTACTAACTATAGTAAAACCAACATCTTACTATCATTGTTTATAATGTGAGTAGAAAGTCCAAGTAATGAAATAAAATGAGCAGTTGAAAAATATCAATAATTATTCAGTGAACAAACAATATTTGTAAATACGAAAAATTAAAAAAACTCAATCGATTAATAAAGTGTTATACCCTGGTAGAGGATTATGTGCTTAAGTCACCAAATCATAGCTATGGCTTAAAATCTGGGTCTTGGAAATATCTTCTGAAAAAAATATACAAAAATATATTTAATATGAAATATTGTATTTGCTTATCTGATGATAATAGAATGTAATTATAAAAACAAACAAACAACAAAGGAATTCCCCATGGTTTTGAATCAATGAAGAAACATATTATTAACTTTCATAATTAGCTAGGGAGTTATGACATGCTCTTGAGGAAGCTGGAGAATGTAATGCTACAGATCATTCAATTTTTAGTGTATACATTCTGTGGTGTAGAATATTATTTTAAGATGTGTTGCATTTGTTTATGCTATGGAACATTTGTTTAATGTGCAAAAATGTGTTACATTCTTTTATGTTGCATATGTTTAACTCTGTGAAGCTGTGTTACTATGCCAGTCTAAAACACCTAATAGTCTAATAAAGAGCTGAACAGTCAATAGCTAGGCAAGAGTGGATAGGCAGGGCTGGCAAACATATAGAATAAATAGAAAGAGAAAAAGAGCAAGAGGAAGGAGCAAATGAAGGAGTGAGAAAAGAATGGGCAAGCCACCCAGTCACAGAGCAAGACATAAAATGAGATGAAAAAAAAAAGATATACAGAAATAGAGAAAGGTAAAAGCCCAGAGCGAAAGGTAGATGGGATGATTTAAGTTGAGAAAAGCTGGCTAGAAACAAGCCAAGCTAAGGCCAGGCATTTATAAATAAAATAAGCTTACATGTGTGATTTATTTGGGATCTGGGTTGCAGGCTCCCCAAAGAGCAAAGAGCCAAAAGAGTGAACAAACAACAACAATTCTACGGCTTTTAAACAGAACAACTATGCCCTGGAAGAGGGAAGAGTGGGTTTGTTTACACTAACTACATCTCAACTAACTGAAGCTGTATGAGGAGTTTCCTGGCTTGTCTTCCAGCTCTTCTAATGCTATATTATCTTTGCATTCATTTGTGTTCTCTTTAAGTTTTTCAATAAATACAGTTAGCATTATAGAATTTTGTAAATGCCTGTTTGTTAAAGCAATTTACATTTGAGTTATGTGCCTTTAGTGGAAATGTATTTTATATTTTTAGCAACCAATCAAAGAAAATAAGTATTAAACATTCATCTCCTTTAGAAGAGGAGTATTCTAAAGTCTTTGGAGAAAAAAATTGTAAAAATAACAAACTAACCATGAATTTCAAATCATCCTGGATTCAAGGTTCTATATGGCCTTGCTTCATCCCTTCCCTTCGATCTTAGCATTTTCCCTCTCCACTTGATAAGGGTTTGGCTCTCATCTCACTTGTGTTTCTATATTCCTAGAACACACCAACCTTAAATTCATTAAGCACAATTTAATATTTCAGTTCCTTTGGTATTCTATAATCACCTTTAAATTCAGAATTGATGCTCTTGAGTTTTCAAGTATTTCTCCATTCATATGAGAAATAAGGTCTTTAAAAATGTATGATAGAAATAGCATAGTTCTCAGGATTTCAATTTTTACTGTGTGTGTGTGTGTGTGTGTGTGTGTGTGTGTGTGTGTGTATTTGTTTGAGTCAGTGTGTGTAGATCCCAGGGATTGAACTCAAGTCTTGATGCTTGGCATGAGGGACCTTTACCTGACCTGAAAACTCACTGGTCAAATTATGAGAATTTAAATAACCACTTAAGTAAAATAAGAAATAATTTGCAAAAGTTGTTTATTGCAAGAGTGCTGTGGATATCGCTCTGTATAAATAAAATGCTGATTGGCCAGTAGCCAGGCAGGAAGTATAGACGGGACAAAGAGAGAGGAGAATTCTGGGAAGTGGAAGGCTGAGTCAGGAGAGCCACCGCCATGAGTACCAACATGTAAGATACTGGTAAGCTACAAGCCATGTGGCAAGGTATAGATTTATAGAAATGGGTTAATTTAAGATGTAAGAACTAGCTAGCTAGAATCCTGAGCCATTAGGCCAAACAGTTTAAATAATGTAAGAGTCTGTGTGTTTATTTTACAAGTGGACTGCAGGACTGCGGGGGCTTGGTGGGACCTGGAGAGAAACTCTGCAGCTACACAAGAGTATCGGATGCAGACCAGAGGTTGAGTCTAAAATAACATAGATTAATTAGGAAGAACAACAGGGTGTTTTCTTGACTTCCTATTTTTCCTTCTTGCCTTATTATGGCTCTTTCTCTCTCTCTCTCTCTCTCTCTCTCTCTCTCTCTGTCTCTCTTTCTTTCTCTCTCTCTCTCTCTCTGTGTGTGTGTGTATGTGTTAATTTCATTATCTAACCACTGATTAACACAGCAATGATATGCCTTGAATTCTATGCATCCTCTCCTTTTAGTCCACTGGATTTTGTTACTCTAATTTCTTTTATAAGTACTGCCATTTTTTGGGTCAGAAAAATGATCTGAAAACAAATTTGATACAGTCTTTATGAGTCACGAGTGTCACAGATGCTAATATTAAATCTTCAGCACTTTGTGGGATTAAACTTATTGGAAGTGTTGTTGATATTTTTAAATAAAAGTTAGCCTGAATTTTCTTAGTGTAAATAAGCCACATTATTTTTCTTCTTTCAGAGCATCTTGATTTTATATAGCAATAACAAAAAAATTAAAACAATCAAGTCTTGCATAACGTATGAGATTCAATTATTCCCAATAAGAGTTGACAATAAAATATTTACAGATCAGATAATTATATATGGTATATATATATATATATATATACATACATACATACATACATACATACATATATGCAGTTGGTAGTTTCAATTCAATTTTCCTGGTGTCTCAGCTTACACACTGTCTATAGATGAGATTCTAAGTGGATTCTATGAAGTCTTTTGCTGCCATCCTCACACTAAAATGTCATGTGTGTTGCCGGTGGAACATGGATTGAGTACTCTGGGAAGAAAATAAGGGAGGCAGTTCCTGGCTCGTAGGGGGAAGTAGGAACACAGTAAGCCCCTTTTCAAGGACAGAAATTTGTTATCTCTCATTGCCTTGGGTTCCTTGTTCTACAAGTCATCAACTCTTCCCTTCTTTGTAGCTGTTGCTTTTATGCATATTCGATTGTGTAGAAGTAAACAAACTGAACTGAGCTTTATTTTACTCATTCTAGAATCACTTATCTAATACATTTATACATTTCTATACATAATTATATTTCAAGTGTTTCCCGCGATCAATCTTATCTATATTTATAAAAGAATATGTAATCTAAGTTAACCTCTTTAATATTTGCCAGGTATTTCTACATAAATTCCAATGGTATAATCCTGTGTCTTTAGGGAATAAGCATATATTAATATTTTATACTCTTTAGGTAATTTTCAAGTTCATGATGAAATTAAATGCTAATGACTTTATTTATTGAAAATATATAGGTCAGAATTTACAATTTTGCATATGATGAGACTAATACCCAAAAATGTTTAGCTGCTGGAATTAACTTATACTCAAGGATAAAGGAAAATGAAAATTCAAAATACATTTTTCTTTTAATATACATATTTGCTTTCATTTAGCAGTGGCATATATTGACAGGATGTAGGGTAACCTTTCGATGTATATTCAACATGTATTCAACAGATCTGTGTGATTTATAGGTCTCTCATCTTAAAAATATATTGTTTTGTGTGAGTTGGGAACACTTGAAATCCTCCCTATTAGCTATTGAAACTATTCCCTTCATTATGCCAACCATGGTTTTCTTACTACTCCTTTACACTACTATGTTACAAGCATGTCCATTAACCTTCCAGGCGCTATCCTTCTGCCCACTCACATTCTTTGCAGACTCTAGTAATCACTGTTCTCTATGAGATAAGCTTTTTTTTTTCTTCTTTTTTTAACCTTGTTTAAGTGAAACTCTCTTGTGTTTGTCTGTTTGGCTTATTTCACTCAATGTAATGTTCTTCAGTTCCATGTGTTAGACTGCAAATGATAGACTTTGCACCTTTTAATGGCTGAAAATTAACTTTATAGTTTTGATCCCTTAAACTTGCATAACTAAAATGAGTGTTTCAACTTCTGATATGTGTGTGTTCTCAGGGTGGGAGGGAAAAGACAGCTGGAATGTGGATGTGTTTGTGAGTGAATTGGATCAAAGAATGGCATAGAGAAAATAAGTTGGACATATGTAGTTTTAACCAAGTAGGCTCATTTAAGGGGATTTTCAGTGTAATTTTAATTTAATTTAAAAGAATAAAATGATCAATTTAATGAGGAAATTTAACTCAGCCACCAACCAAATGTATGTGTACAGTTAGTCTATCAATACTCCATTAACAATGATATTTTGTAGTCTAAACATTGTGAAGCCTAAATCTTTTGTCATATACCTTATTTTTTAGCTACAATTATAATTATTGCCTCCTTATCCTCTTTTATGCATTTTGTCAATACCTTTATCAAAGCTCAATTTTTAGGGTTCCAATCAAGCCTCAGTTTATCATGTGGGTGTTAACAACATCTATCACCACTGCAATTTCTTTTGCAATGTGTGTATGCACACGCATATGTATATGTTTCATCTCCTCTTATCTTTTCTAAAATCCAACATAGCCAATACCAAAAATAACTCCATTTCATATAAAGAATTTACTCCCAGAAAGAGTTGATTCTGCTGAGAAATTCAAAAGAGTAAGATACCCATGACTAGAAATTAGGTGGTCTGGATAGAGGCCAAATTGTCTCAGCAATAAATTGCCTACTTAAGCAGGCATTGGATTTGTGCTCAAGGAAAGAAAAATATGTTCATTCTTATTTTCATATATTTACCTATGTTGATCATAAATTAACACATTTTTCATTAATACTATAATTTGATCATAATTTTTTTTGCAACTGATTCTGATTCTTCCCCCATTTCTGGTAATGTGATATTTAAGTTGTGCTATACTTACCCAAAAAGAGATCAAAAGCTTATGTATTTAAAAAAAAAGAACAAGAAATTGATCTCATTAAATCTTTTAAACTTATAGTTTAAAATAAGTAAATGTTACTTTGTCATCGGAAGCCATTTCATTGCTATGGTCTTTTATCAAATAACAGTTGTAGATTTTTTCCTCTAGAACCAAAGATCTATCTAGTCTCAAGCTCTGGGATGTTTTAGTGTAAATTATGGTTTCCCTTTTATGTTGTGGCCTATAAATATAAGAAAGTGATTGTTTATTCTTATAATGTTTGTGATCACATTTTACCAGTGTATCTTGCAGGCAGGTCACTGTTGTTATTGGCAGGTTTTGTAGCTGGTTGATGGTGATTTCTTTTCTCCTCTGCTAGTGTGTGAAGTAGCTTGTGGCAGCATGACTATTATTCAGAAGGAATGTGGCTTCTAGTTTGGCACCAGCTCATTTTATCCATATTTGATGACATATCTACATTGTATCTTCACCAATTAAGGCTCACAATCATGTTCTGTACAGTGATTAGTAGCCTTGGCAATAGCCTGTGATCTTTTTTGTATCCATTGTGAGGACAATGGTAATGGGTTGGATTTGGAAAAAAATTAGAGGAAGGGGGGATATGATCAAAATATATTGTATGAGAATAATTTTAAATAAATATTTACAAGAAGAAAGAATTAAATGTTATTACTATAGTACTATAGATAGAGGAGGTCTTTATATCAGGAAAATATGTTCAGTAAGTTTGTAGTCAGCATGGTTGATCAAAATTTTCTCCTATGCTGTTAATATATTTTTGTTTTGTGCTATTTTACCTCTACTCCAAACAAATTGCTTGAGTTTAGAAACTGTTCTGTATGAAAAACAGATAGTGATGGTCACATATAGACACTATAGTCATGTGTACGTAAATATTTGCAAACATAGTCACATAATTCTTGGATTAACCAGTTGAGAGGTTTTAAAGCAACAATACTTCAGTAGCAATGAGCTTATCTAGTAGCTCTTTCTATGTGGAAAGGGCTGACCATTGCAATTGTACAAGAAATACACGCATATGAAAGAAAGTGTACTGCAAGTTTATTCTATAATGACCCATGCTATTATAACTATGTTTTCTATGTGACTCCTTGTTCAAGAGAAACTTCATGTACACCCTCTTTGTTAGAAAAGAATTACATGTGTATAATCTTAGAGTAGCTGCAGAAGTTGACTAAATTGCTGAAGGATGCTAGTTGTTATTAGCCAGCAGCTTGTTGACCTCAATTAGTAGAACAGAATTTGTTAATGATTTAATTTAAACATACAAGCAGAGTTTTCGTGAGACTCTTTTTTTGTTTGTTTGTTTGTTTTATTTCATCCAGTGCAAAACACTCTTTTTTGGCTCTTAGTGATATATCAGTGTCAAGAGGATTAATTCAATCCAACCTTTATCACGCTGAACACTGGATTGCAGAAATTTTCATGTTTCCTCAATTAATTTATTTGCTTTAAAGGATATGTAAGTGCTTGGGAAGGCTGTGTGGAGTTCAAAATATGTAGTTCAAAAATTAAAACAAACATTTTTCTTGAAAAAAATTATAGGATATAATAGAACATTTAAGTTATTTTAGTTTATCTTTTTTATTTAATTATTTTTTGTTTTACATATCAACCACAGTTCCCACTACCATCCCTCTTTCTGCTCCTCTGCTTCCCCTTTCAGTTACTTTTTTAAAGCTTCCAAACATTCATACTTTCTTTTCACTGTGAGTCTACAGGGAATTATCAGATGATAAAATAGGACAGTCTACAGAGTGCAGACCACAGATAATCACACTTGCTGGCTTTTTTTCTAACCCTCTTATGCTTGAGTGTGTGATATTTCTGAGATGCAAACATGAGATATGCGTATAAGTAAACCTCTATCATGTTGTTTATGGTGCATTTTCCTCAATTCCTTGCTTTCACTAAGAAGATTCCAAGACCCAGGAATGCTAAGGCAATGTGGAAAAAGTAGGTATGCTACTTAATGTTTTGAGGATGATTTAGTATGATATCCTATGTCGTACATTTGCATACATGACAAATATATTTTGTTGTGCTATTACCTTTGAATATTGACATCATTTCTCATTACAGTGCATCTTACCTAACTAAAGTTGTTGAGTCTCTAACTGACCATATTGACTTATACTTAGAATCATAACTTTTCTTCAATTTATTAAATAATACTCAGTGCATTCCAACTCTAATCCATCATTGCTTGCAAATCTGCCCGTGATTATAATTTCTTATTTTAAGAGTAACAAAATGCATGAGAAGAGTTGAATTTTAACTTATATTTGAGCAACAAAAAGGAATTAAAGTTAGGGAGCACTGACAATGATTCGTATCTGTTGCCCAATATCCACTTTTGCTTCTTGCAGTTGTAGCCAGAGAAATGAAAGGGACATTTGGAAAGAAACTGATTGCCGGAAATCACTGTTTACTGTGTGTTGTAACATTGGTAGCTTTCAGCCTCAGACTGACAGAGAATTCAATGACTATGACTGTCTAAAATTCAATTCCTCTGTTTTATGGAAAACCCCTAAGTAGGTTTTTAAGATACATATTCAGCTAGCAAAGAGTTCACAATGTGCAGTGACTGCTGTGAGCCAAACTGTTATGATCTATTATGGACAAACTGTTATAGACAACAGGTTTAAGTCAAACTTAGTTTAACACAGAATAATTTTCCCCTCAAGCCTGACATAAATGTTGATGTTATGCTATTATGCTTTTGTTTTCTATTTTATTATTTTTGTCTATGTGGGGTGTGTTTGTGTGTGTGTGTGTGTGTGTGTGTAGATCAAAGGACAGCAGTCAGCACTTGGTTCTCAACCTCTACCATGTTGGGACAGTGTCTTTATTGTTGTCTGTTGCACAGAGAACTCTAGCCTAGCTATCCAAGAACCTCTGGCTAATTCTCCTCTCTCTGCATATCCTCCTTCCCAGGAGATTTGAGATTACAAATGTGAGTAAACACAGTATCAGAACTGTGTATTTTATGAGTTCTGGTCTCAGGTCCTGGGATTTGCATGGAACATGCTTTCCCCCACTGAGTCATCTGTCTGACTCCCTTCATATTCATTATTAAATAGATAATCAAGATGATAAGCCTTACATGATTGTTTATCCCAGCTTATTTTCTTGTGATTATTGTCTTTGTCTTAATTGGTGTGTTTATAAGAATTGAGGTAATGTCATCTCAGGCACCTCCCATTTATCTAACTATGTAACTGAGGATGGCCTGGAACTCACTATGTAGCTCAAGATGGCATTAAACTCAAGATCTTTCTTCTTCAAATAACAATGCTGGGAATAGAGGTGCAGTGCCTGTTTTTAACCAGGCATTTTTCATTAACCAATTTTCTAAAGTATTACCAATATTTTTCTTACAATTCTCGCTCATACAAAATCTCCTCTTTCTCGCCAATTGGACTCCTGGAGCTCCACCTGGGGCCTGGCAGTGGATCTCTGCATCCGGTTGAGACCAAGGTTGGAAAAAGCACAGGGACAAATAGCCAAACGAATGAAAGCACATGAACTATGAACCAATAGCTGAGGAGCCCCCAACTGGATCAGGCCCTCTGGGTAAGTGAGACAGTTGATTGGCTTGAACTGTTTGGGAGGCACCAAGGCAGTGGGACCCGGTCCTGTACTCAGTGCATGAGCTGGCTGTTTGAAACCTGGGGCTTATGCAGGGATACTTGGCTCAGCCTGGTAGGAGGGGACTGGACCTGCCTGGACTGAATCTACCAGGCTGAACTCAATTCTCAGGGGAGTCTTTGCCCTGGAGGAGATGGGAATGGGGGGGATGGGAATGGGGGGATGGAATGGGGGGGAGAGAACAAGGGAATCCGTGGCTGATATGTAAAATTAAGTTAAATTATAAAATAAAATTTAAAAAAATATTTTTCTTACAAATGAAGTTGAGTATGCTGCTATCTTCTTTAAAATTGCCATCTCTACAGTTCCCAGCAATTTGTGAAACTATTAATAGAGAGTTAGAAAATTTCTGGTGTGATCTTTGATATTTTTCCAAGTGTTTTACCCTCTACTTGTCAGTAATTGCCTGTGTGGCCCTTTTGTAGTTTTCACTTAATTCATACATGCTTCTCTGTACGTATTAACTCTTAACATGTTCACTGTGTTGGGTAGACAAGCCTGGTTTCTTCTAGAATAAAGAAGAGCTGGCCATTTGCAAAACTATTGAGCTGCTACTTTCCCCTGAAAGAAAATTTCATGCTGATGCCAACACTAAACACATCAAGCTGGAAGAAGTGTGATGCTTTTATATTAACTGAGTTTACATTACATATAATAAAATACTTGGCATGTGTCAGATTAGTGTCTCCTTCATTTCATTTTCCATGATATAGTAGAACACTTGACAGCCAGCTCTACCTTTAGTCATATCCCTCACTTTAAATACATTCTCAATAAATGTGTAGAAAGGGGGAAGTTGGAGATATAGCTCAGTTCACAGAGTGCTGTTCAAGCATGAAGAACTGAGTTCACATCCCCAGCACTCATGAAAACATGACCACTGTGGCAGGTATATGTAGACCCAGTGCTGTAGAAATGGATAAAAGCAAGTCCCTGGAGGATGTAGAGCAGCCAGTCTATCCAAAATGGTGAAGTCCTGGTTCAGTCAGAGTTCCTGCCTCAGATAATAAGGTGTATAGTGATGGATAAAACACACCCTACCTCTGGTCTCTACATGTACACATGTCTGCACATATCTGCATGCACATATATACAAATATACAGGAGCATATCCATACATATACCATGAAATCACTTAAACACACACAGATACACACACACACATACACAGAAACACATACATAAGTAAAGTAACATACAATAAGCAATCTGCTTATTATACCATAATAATATGTAATAATCTACGATAATAGAACAACTTGAAAAGTACAACTGTCACAGCTGTTTTGTACCAATGTACATAGACACAGGTCTATGAAGCCTCCATTCACAAATCATTAACTCTGACCTCATTATGTTACCTCAGCTACCAAGCTGGCAACATACTTAAGGGAGAGAAGCTGGAGCCAAGGCTGATTAATATATCTCGTGTGTGGCTGTGCTAAACTAATAATCTAGTGTTCAGCCAAGAATTGCTGGAGGTTTAAGAGGAAATGTACACTAATGTTCTTCCTGCTATTTATTTGCTTAGTTCATTACTCATTTGAAAATACATTTCTCAGTTGAGTTATTCATTTGTAATTTTCAGTGAAAAACCATATACAGTTTCTATCATGAGTGTACAGAAGTGGATAAGTTAAAACATCCAATAACTAATACTGGCATATTATTGCTTATACATAAATGCAAGAAGTATTATGGTTTTTATAGTGATAGATCCTAAATGACATTTTAAATTGATTAAAAATAAAGAATATACTTGGAGAATTATACGGCAACATCATAAGTGACAGATTAATCAATGTAAGCTTGCCATTTACAGTGTCAAGCAGAACCAGATTGTTCAGATGTGTGCTGGCTAGTTTTATGTCAACTTGACACAAGATAGAGAGAGGGGAGTCTTAGTTGAAAAGGTGCTCCCATAAGACCAAGTTGTAGGCAAGCCTGTAGGGCATTTACTTAATTAATGATTTATAGAGGAAGGCCCAAGCTGGTGGTCCTGGGTTCCAAAGAAAAACATGTTGGGCAAACCATGGGAGCACCTCTCCATGGCCTCTGCATCAGCCCCTGCCTCCAGGTTCCTGCCCTGTTTGAGTTGCTGTCCTGACTTCCTTTGATAATGAACAGTGATTTTGAAGCATAAGCCAAATAAATCCTTTCCTCCCTAAGTTGCTTTTAAGGCCTTGGTGTTTCATTGCAGGAACAGAAACCCTAATCAAGACAAGATGTTTGGCTTCTTTAAATGGTAATTTCATAACAACACATATAAGTTATGTGTAGTAAAAGTGATGGTGCAGCTTTTAGCTTTGTGTATGAAATAACATACATTTTAGCAATGGATACGGAAGAACTGAAAAACATTAATAAAAAAATAAGCATGTATGTTAATGAACCTCACACAGTAATTCAACCTCTCTGAAATTACCAAGCCTTAAAACCTACTGGAGGACATCAGAAATAGCCCAGACTGACAATTATAATCTTTATCTTGGAGTTCAATTCTGAGATTTTAGAGAGTACAAACAGAACTTCTCAATGATTTTGGAAATAAAAATGGACATATTCATAAAATAGAAACATATGGCAGAGATGTTGAGTTGAATTTTCGAGAAACTTTCTCCGTGATATAAAGTCATTGCAATCAAGGCAAAGAGCAGCATTGATTATTGCACAGACTGCCAGGAATAAAGCAAATCCTGGTTACATCAAAATTTTCAAAGTTAATGAAGAAATGGTTTGTGTTTGCCTATAACCAGATGGGCCAAATTAATGTTGCATGCATTAGAATCAAAATAAAAATCTCTGTTCCAAGACTCGTAATTTCCCTTTAAAGGCATATCTTTGTTTTCTTTTCCTACAAATCTCAGAACAAAAAATCAAATGTTCAATTAATACTCTCAAGAATATTTTATTATTTTATAAGAAAATTGTTCTATAGTTCATGAACACTGGCACATTGATCAATGACTCTTGGTCAGAGGTTAAACTGTACTTACTTTAAAAAATGGCACTTGATGCTGGTTTCCCATGTTTGACCTGCATTAAATAACCATAAATCAGCTTTCAAACTTATGATTTATTTTGGAGACAATATAGGAAAAAGAAACAAAAGATTCTACAAATAAAGTTAAAAATAATACTACGTAGATGATAGCTGCACTTCAATAGCACAAAATGGAAAGGGGTGGTTTTTAAAATGATTAAGAGAAAGTTCTATTTCTGAGAGTCAGGACAATGTTGAATAACAGAGTAGAGGAACAGAGAGGCGTTTAATATAGTATTTATATTATATTTTATATTACTTAATATATTTATAAAATATAATACAATAACTTAATATAAATGAAAGAAATGATTAGATGTTTAAATCCATAAAGATAGATGCCTAGATTTGGAAATCAGTAATTATAATATCCAGCAGAATGGCTGACTTGATGTACTTTCATAGGAAACTTGTAACAACATCAGATCAGTTGTTACTAAAGAATTGGAATGAGGGATCCAATATGGGGAGATTTAAGAAGTAAACATACTAGATGATGAGATTTACAGATGTCTGAAGAGTCACCTCAGTGAAGTACCTCCTTTAATGTACATCTGCTATAAAACAGACACCAGCACCAGGTACCTTGACTCTGAGAAGCATTATAAGAAAATAGTAAGATTGAAATTGTTTTGGGGTTTCTATGGCTATGGTAATGCACCATGACTAAAAGCAACTTGGGAAAGAAATGGTATATTTATTCTTACAACTCAGGTAAAACTCCATCACTGAGGAAGGTCAGGCAGGAACTAGAAGCAAGAATTGAAGCAGAGGCCATGGTGGAACACTGTTTACTGGCTTGTTAATAATAACTTGCTTGGGAAGCTGTCTTATATCACACAGCCAGGGGTAGTAACATCTTCAGTGAGCTGGACCTTCTCACACCATTCATAAGTCAAACAAATGCACTACAGGCAATTCTTTGGAGGCAATTTCTCAACTGAGGTTCTTCTTCCCAGATAAGTCTAGCATGTGTCAAGTTGATAAAAACAAAACCAAACAAAAACAGGACAGGGATCTAATAAGCAATCAGTATCTTAAAGTGGATAATCTGATGTAACCAGTATCATGAATGTGAACAGATTCCTGGGGATGTGGGTCTGGAGTGAGCATGACAATTCAAGTCAGATATCAAGAACATATGTAAATTATGCATGACAATGCTGATCCATAAAGATAATAACTATGATTAGATATGCAGTGTTTTCACTCTGTAAAAATTATTTAGGATAATTTTTACCTCAAATTGAACAAAATAATGAACTGTCCCTTAACATTGAAAAGGAAAACAAGTTTCACATGACTTTGAAAGAGCCAAAAACTATCCTTGCAATTCTTTATGGTTACCTTAAGAAAGACAAGGTGAAAGCAAAACTTGGAATTCTTTTAATCAAAAGAAATTGCCCATCACCAGGGAGGCTACCTGGAAAACAGGACCCCAAGAAAGACACTGGGATCGCCCAATGACGGAGAAATGGATGAGATCTTCATGAACAGCCTGGTCATAAGTGGGGGAAATGAAGGGCGAGGGTCGAGGGAAAGAGAGCTTGGGGGAGCGGGAGTCCCCAGCTGGATCAACAACAGAGAGGGAGAACAAGGAATAGGAGACCATGATAAATGAAGACCACATGAGAATAGGAAGAAGCAAAGTACTAGAGAGGCCCACAGAAATCCACAAGGATACCCCCACAATAGACTGCTGGCAATGGTCGAGAGACAGCCCAAACTGACCCACTCCGGTGATGGGTTGGCCAAACACCCTAATTGTTGTGCTAGAAACCCCATCCAATGACTGAGGGATCTGGAAGCAGAGATCCATGGCTAGGCCCCGGGTGGAGCTCCAGGAGTCCAATTAGCGAGAAAGAGGAGGGTCTATATGAGCGAGAATTGTTGAGACCAAGGTTGGATAAAGCACAGGGACAAATAGCCAAATGAATGGAAACACATGAACTATGAACCAATGGCTGTGGGGCCCCCAACTGGATCAGGCCCTCTGAATGGGTGAGACAGTTGATTGGCTTGAACTGTTTGGGAGGCATCCAGGCCGTGGGACCAGGTCCTGTGCTCATTGCATGAGTTGGCTGTTTGAAACCTGGGGCTTATGCAGGGTTGCTTGGCTTGGCCTGGGAGGAGGGGACTGGCCCTGCCTGGACTGAGTCTATCAGGTTGATCTCAGTCCTCAGGAGAGTCTTTGCCCTGGGAAATGGGGGGTGCGCTGGGGGGAAGGGGAAGGGGGTGGGAGGGGGGAGAACAAGGGAATCCGTGGCTGATATGTAGAACTGAATGGTATTGTAAAATAAAATAAAATAAAATAATAAAATAAAATAAAGAAATTGCAAGTAATCCTCAGCTTTCTGTCAGTGTGAGCCTCCTCGTCTCTGTACATTGGCTGACTCTTTTACTGTAGGAGATCTAACTTTTCACACAAAATTTGTTGAAAGGTGATAGTCAAGGAAGGTGGAGAGACAACTCAGTGGTTAAGAGCACTTGTTGCTCTTGCAGTTGAGATCTTAGCATTCAAATTAAACAGTTCAAAATTGCCTGTAACTCAACTTCCAAGGGATCAAATGCCCTCATTGAGCATCGATGGGCAACTGCATGACCTTGGTGCAAATACAGAAAATCAGGCAAACCACATATATATGTAAACAAAAATAAATAAAATTTAAGCCTTTACATCAGTAAGTTTTATGAAAATTATAACTTTTATAAAGAACCAAGGTACAAAAATATACATTTCCCTAAGTTAAACATAACATTGGTAGAATAAACTATATATTCATTTCCAAGATGTTAAGTTTAAATAAGCAATGTAGTTTCAGGTTAAAATATTAAGTAAAGATTCCCCATAGTAGGCAGTAGGTAGAGAGTATAAAAATTTCTGAATACAGTGGTGGGGTATTCACTTCTACTGAATTTATGTGAAATAGGCAAAGCAACTTTCTATAAAACTTCAATGTCTTTAGTACTTTTATGAATTATATGATCTTTTTGTTTAGGAGTGACTTGTGTTAGAAAATTAAGCATACATTTTATTTTCAATTACTCTAATACAGTGATTTTGTATTAACAATAGTACATGATCAAGTTTAGTCTAAAATCTACCCATTTCTAAGAAACACGTTGTGTACTTTACATTTTTGCTGCCACTTCCTGTATTGAAACACTAGGCTGTAATTTTCATGTGTGAACCTTTAAAATACCCACTCAATTATACTTTTAATAATATTAAAACTTAAACAGGGTGACGGAATGTTTTCAACCAGAAACCGTTGCTAATGGGTCTTGTTTCTTTGCTTAATTCCTTCCTATATAGTTAACAATTAAAATTATTTCCAACTATCAATTTTATAAACAAAACCACTTGGAAAGTTGTAAATGTAAAAATAGCTTGCATAAGATAAACTAGAAAACTAAAATTGGTTCTTGGACTAGATTCTGTATTAAAATACCAATGCTGACCTTAACGATGGATAAAGGATTCTGGATTCATATGTTGTGTTTGAAATGTTACAGCAATATCTGGAAGCATGCCTTCCTACTTGTTCTCTTATAATTTGGTATTCTTGTTTTTTCCTTACTAAAACATATGGCTAGTCCCATTATTTATCAAATTCAACAAGCATTTTGCTTTCTAAACTGGTGCATTGCAATTTACTATCAGCCATTTACACTTATATTTTCTTCCCAATCCTCATTAGTATTTCTTTATGCAAGCCATATGAAATACATATTAGATCACAGAAGTCTGTTCTTTAATTTCAAATATGTATTGTACATCTGTTAATTTGAGCAATGTCATCATATTCATCTTCCAGTTCACTAATTCTCTCTTCTTGTGGCATAAAACTTATGGGAGTAACCAACCAACACCTGATTTGATTTAGGCCCACCCACAGGATAGAACCTATACCCAACAATACTCAGATGACCAAAAACATGAGACTAGATAGCTCAGGGATCTAGCGTGAAAAAATATATATACTATGTTCTAAAAAACAAACAAACAAAACCAAACAAACAAAACCACCCACAGTGATAACATGACTCCAAATGACATCCTGCTATATTCGTGGATCAATGCCTTGCTCAGCTATCATTAGAGAAGCTTCCTCTTGCAACAGATGGGACCAAATAAAGAGACCCACAGCCAGAAATTATGCAGAGTTCGAGACCTTGGAACAATCAGGTCTAAATGGGATGTCTCCATTAAATCCCTTCTTTCAAGGCTCAGAGAACTCCACAGGAGAGCAGGTAGGAAGATTGTGAGAGCCAGAGGGAGGATGACAGGAGAGCAAGGTCCTCTAAATCAACATGATCAATGCTCCTATGAAGTCACAGAGACTGAAGCAGCATGTGAGGGGTCTGCATGATGGGTGATGGTGCTCTGTATGCTGTGAATGTGTTGCTCTGATTGGTTGATAAATAAAATGCTAATTGACCAGTAACCTGGCAAGAAGTATAGGTGGGATAAGCAGACGAGGAGAATTCTGGGAGAGGAAGACTGAGTCAGGAGATGCCAGCCCGCCATTCAGGGAGCAGCATGTAATGGCACACAGGTAAAACCATGGAACACATGCCGACATAGATTAACAGAAATGGGCTAAGTTTAAGTGTAAGAGCTAGTCAGTAGTTAGCCTGAGCCAGTGGCCAAACAGTTTTATTTAATATGAGTCTCTGTGTGCTTACTTGAGTCTGAGCAGCTGCGGGACTAGGCAGGACACACGAAAACCTTCAGCTACATCTGCATGAGTTTGTATCAGGTCCTCTGAGCATGTATTATGGCTTCCAGTTTGCTGTTTGTATGGGATTCCTGAGTGTGTAAACAAGTGGGTTTCTGATTCTAGTCCCTTCTCTGGGACTCTCTTCTTTCTGTTTGTCTTGTCCAGTTCAGATCTGCTAGTTTTTATATTGTTTTATTTTGTCATTATCCCTTATAAACTTGTTTGATTTCTAATGATAGTCAGAATGGGAGTGGATCAGGATGGGAAATTGGGTTGGAAGGAACTTAGAGGAGAAGAGAGAGAACAGGAAACCATAATCAAGATAAATTATATAAGAAAAAAATCTATTGTCAATAATAGGAATAGGAGAGAAAATACCATGTCAATAGCCCAAAAAAGTCACCATTCTGAAAACATTGGCTTTAATTTGTACTAACATTATTTTTCATCACCATGCTACTCTCTTATTTGCCTGTGATTTCCAACCCTGCGTCTCATTTTTTTTTACAACGTGTTTCATTTATATCCTTTTACTGATGGTAAATAACAGCAGTTATTAGTTTATGGTTTTCTTAATCACCTCATATCCCATTTGTAAGACCAGAATGAGCAAGTAAACTGCTCTGTCTTGTGTGTCTTAGTTCTACAAAAACTCTGCTGTGTGGTTACTAGTGTTAACTCGAATGAAGATTATATAATGAAAAAGACCAAGCTTAGCAAGGAAAAATGAGGAGAAAAAGGAACACTAGAAAGTAGGTTGGAGCTAAGTCTTGTATTCAAGGAGATAAACAGATTAAGAAATGTCATAAAAGAAGTGGTAACCTCAGGGCAAGATCCCACCCAGCTAAGTCTCCATTAGTTGTGAAAAGGAATTAAAGAAAGTCTTAGAGCCAGGTGTGGTGGTACACTTGGAAGACAGATGCCAGCAGATCTCTGAGTTTGAGCCCATCCTGGTCTACAGAGCAAGTTCCAGGGCAGTAAAGCTTAGGCAGTGAAGGAAACTATGGAAATCAGAGTGTTGATGAAGACGTAATTGAATAAGGGAGCCATGTTCCTGCCCCAAAAAAGCAACAGAACTTGGCAGCTTTGGTAACATGATTCTGGCTTTAGGGTCAAGGATAGAAGAAAGACATAATGGAATCTTCCTCCATGACTAAGGAAAGCCTCTGAGGCCAGGCATGTGTCCGCAGTCTCCCTGAATTGAAGCCTAAAAAAGCCTTAATTGCATGAACGTGTGAAGTTGAAACCTGGATTGCCTTGGAGATCCCATGATGCTGGAGATGCCAGAGCTGTGGGATACCTGCCTAGGTAAGCTGCGAATAGGGAGTGGAACCAACCCAAGAGAAAGAAATGTACTGAAGGCAACAGTACTGAAAAGAGTTGGAGGTCTGAAGAGCATGTGGACATCATACATGGAGATGCAGAGTTTGGAGTTCGCCCAGCTGTTTTTTGGTCTTGCTTTGGTCCAGTATTTCCTCACTATGGTCCCTTCCCTACATTTTAGAATGGTAATGTATATCCTATGCCATTATATGTGTGTGATCTTTTTTTTATTCTAATTTTTTAGGGGATTGCAGTTAAGAGATTTCCTGAATCTCAGAAGAGTATTTGAATTTCAGACTTTTAAATACATTTGGGACTGTTACAGACTATGGGGACTTTTGAAGTTGGACTGAATGTATTTTTGCATTATGATACAGATTCAAGCCTTTGGTTGTCAGAGGGTGAAATGTGGTGGTTTGAAAGAAAAGGGGTGGCACTAAAGGAAGTGTGACCTCTTTGGCATAGGTCTG
>CABHPH010139011.1:469-19518 GCA_902168325.1 Peromyscus nudipes
CGGCTGACTGGTGAGGATCTTTGAAAACAACGGTGCTGTGTTAAGGTGGCTTGGCTGGCGACCGAGTAGATGGAAGACTCATAAGTTGGGCCCTAGAATTTGATTCAGCCTTAACCAAACTGGAGTTGACTAATCGTGAGTGTTTGGAATACTAACAGCCTGTTCATGATACCTGCAAAACCGTCTGGAAGTGTTTTACTGTTGAGAGCCAGGCTGGTGAAATGCAACAAGTTGGAATCAAGGCCGGGGGGGTTTCCTTTAAGCAGAGAAAAGTGGAGCAGGGAAAGACAGAGACATGATTTGGGAGTGAATGCATATTAACTTGAGACACCTCGGGTTTGCCTTCCTTTGTTTTTCTTTCCTCTCTCTCCACCTTTTACTTGTGTTTGTTTTTAAGAATTGCACTATGTCCAGCTGTTGGTAACCCTAGGGAACAGGGGGAGCCTAGGTAACCAGAATATGTAGGTAATAACCAGTAATTTCACCCTCTGTCTCTTCAGCCTAGTTAGTTAACTGCCGTGTCCTATCGGACAAGCTCACTCGGCCAAGCGTAGAGGGAGAGGAGTGTAGACAGAGCCTGCGGCAGGCTCAGCCTCTGAGGTTTCTGTAACACTGTTGACTCTCAAGGGCAAGAGTAGGTAGTAGGCCTCTGGCTCTTGGCCTTGGTCTGGCAGGCTTGCCCTGGTGAGTCCTCCTGGCATTTTCCCTCTTGGGAGGGCTAGGGCAGTTCGAGTCTGGGGATGCTTCTCTCAGTGATCAGTCTCCCTATTTGTTTGCCCCGTCTTGGTTCCTGTCTTGGGAGAAGTCATTCACAGAGGAGTGACTGTGGAGGGGCTTTGCGTCTGAATTTGTGACTTACTGCTAAGGAACTTTGCTTAATACTGAGTTCTTATCAAGATTTGAGAAGACAACTCCTAGAACATCCCTGCCCATCCCAGGTTGCTCAGAAGGCAATGCCAAGGTCTCCTACACAGTGTCTTCTGTCGGGAGGATACTGGGACGAGAACCTACTGATCTCCACATCAAGTGAGGCAGGACAGTGTCATTTTAGTGGGAAAAGAACAGCAAATAGCCATCTCTTTAACAGACTACTACATGCTCTGGAGATCATCCTAGTAGGAACTGGGGCTTGCTATATACTAACATTTTCTCCTCTCTCTTTTTCCCTTCCTCCCACATAAGGTGTTCCGCACAAATTCTTGTGACTTTGAGGACCAGGCAACTGAGAAAGTACAAGATCTTCTCAAGAAGGGAGGAGACCTCTGGGAGAGTGGGGAAAGACAGCAGACACCGTCTTGGGACCAACTGAGCCCAAGGTGCTGCGGGAAGCCGAAGGCGCCCAGCAGGAGTGGGAAGAAGCCCCAGCCTCAGATTGAGGCTGTGTTCTGAACAGTCTGAACGCATTCAGCTTTTCACAAGCGAGGGCTGCAGCACCAGGCACCGCAGACTCAAGGTTGAGCCCTTCCCTTCTGCTCCGAGGAGGAGCCGGCCACTGAGAACCAAAGATCCCCCCAGCACGGTGCAGAGCTGGGGGCATGCACCCGCACCCCTAGTGGCAGCCGCTGCATCTGGTGTGAGGAGTCTGTTTCCTTCCAGCTCCGGGCTGCCACGCTTGATGGGGCTGCCTTTTGGTAGATCAGTTTTTACAGTGCCAGGTAGGAGTGGAGAGCCGTGGGAAGAGGTCCCGCGGCACTCAAGCCTGGGCTCGACCCAAGACTAAGTTCTTTCCCGAGTTAGAGTCAGAGAGAGAAAGAAAAAAATAAATAAATTCTCCCCTCCTCTCCTCCCTGCCTGTCATGTCCTCTAAGCCAGAGCCAAAGGACATCCACCAGCCGAACGGTACTGGCCCTACTCCCTCTCCATGCTCTTCGGATGGCCCTGGGCGAGAGCCCTTGGCTGGGACCTCAGAGTTCCTGGGGCCTGATGGGGCTGGGGTGGAGGTGGTGGTGATTGAGTCTCGAGCTAACGCCAAGGGAGTCCGGGAGGAGGACGCGCTGCTGGAGAACGGTAGCCAGAGCAATGAAAGCGACGACGTCAGCACAGACCGCGGCCCCGCGCCACCCTCCCCGCTCAAGGAGACCTCCTTTTCCATTGGACTGCAAGTGCTGTTCCCCTTCCTCCTGGCAGGCTTTGGGACCGTGGCAGCTGGCATGGTGCTGGACATTGTGCAGGTAAGGCTCGAGTGGATAGTGTCTACTCACAAGCCCTCGGCTACCTCGGCCTTCTGGGAAACTGACTCTTGGAACTTCCTCTCCACCTCTGTCAGAAGCAGCTGCTGCTTCCTAGAATACCATTTCCCTTTGGATCACGTCCTTGGTTTCATCGTTGCCTCTGTTGCTTTCTACAGAAGCCTGCAAGAAGCCAAGTAGCCCCAGGGAGGTGGTCAGGGCAGTGTTGCCTAACAGGAACAGATGTAACTCCAGATCTCAGGCTGAAAGGAGGAGAGGCAGGGCTGTTGCTTGCCGTGACACCTAGGTGCTGTTGAGTCCAGCTCAGTAGGAGACATCTAGATGGGTCTCATCCCTGCCTGTTTTCCTTTTACTGGAGGTTTCAAGGATACCCATGATAGAAAGCGCCTTTTCAAGCCTCTCTTCCATTCCCCTGCTGGGCAGGAATTTACTCAGCTGTCAGGAGGGTCTCCGGTCCAGTGAGAAAGCTCTTCAGGCATTTTGTCTTGCTTATCTTCGCGCATCCTTGGCACAGTCTCCTTGGTGAGTGAGGATGGTTTGTGAAGGTGGTGCTAAGATCTGAAAAGGCTGTAAGTGCCCAGGGATGTAACTAGACGTGGGCAGAACCGTCTCTCTTTGCTCCTCGTCTGGCATGAACCTCCTCTGGACCAACAGGGCAATCCATGGGGCTAGTAGTGGGTAGAAAGAACAGTAAGAGTTGGTAGGACCTGAGAGCTAAGAGCCAGGACGGGGGCATGCTGTATTTGATGCACTGTGAGTCAGGACTTACCGAGAGCCTCCAGGTTGGAGAGAGAAAGTCTTGTTTCTAAGTAAAAGTTGTTGGAGCTCAGTGAGGCACACAGTTCTAGGCTCATCTGAATTAAGCAGGATGTGATCCAGTGATGCTGGCTCTATCCTAGATACTCCAAAGTCCAGGCAGAAGGTGTTTTAGCCCGTGGCCTTGGGGACCACTACTCCCACCCAGGCTTCCCTCACTGTGGCGGCTCCCAAAAGAGTATGAAGCTCAGTATCACCTCCCTTGCGCCCAGCTAATGCTGCAAGCCATGCACACAGAGACTACGGCAGGGGTCCGCAGGCCAGTCCCAGGGGGCTGAAGGTGGTTGGTTGTAGGTGCTGTCTTAAGGGTCCATGTAGACCCTGAGTTTTGCAGGCAAACCTTCCGGCTTTGGAAGCTCACGAGAATGATATTTATAGCTTGCAAAAGTGCCTGGTGCTGCCTCCCCTGTCCTCAAACCTGTTATTGTGAGGACTGCGCCTACATGGAGGTTAGGAAGCCAATCCAGACTGGGGACTCCTCCCCCTGCCTTCCTTTTTTCCTGGTGCTGAGAGCAGGGAGAGGAGGAGGAGGGGGGAAAGACCTGAGGCCAGTCTTGTAGTCTGCGTCACCTCTCCTTTCTAAGGCCTCAGTTCTCATTCTTACCACTTTTTGAGTTCTGGCTTCGTGCCTATAAAGAGCTGCAGGGCTGTTGATGTAGTTCAGTGGTACAGTGCTGGCCTGGCATGCACAAAGCCCCGGTTCCCATCCCCAGCACCACAAGATGAAAACAAGGGGGCTGCAGAGCCAGCATCCTGGGGTGAACTAGGAGATGCTTAGCTTAGTTTCTGGATAACGAGGATGATAGTGGAGGTGGAATATCGGGGGTCTTTCCTGTAGGCCTAAAAAGTAGGAAAAAGGCATTCTTCTCCATTTTGTAGGTGGGAGACTGTGCCATGGATATGCCACTGGTCGTCGCTCCTAGAGCCTGTGTCCATAACCTTTGTTATGGTGGGGATTTGCAACCTGGCTTTAAGACTGTGAGGAGCCTGCTGCTGTTTTTGTCTTGTCTTGAAGAACAGGGTAGACTGGGAACCAGAACAATTGGCGTTGGTTCTTAAAGTGAACCAGAGCCAAAGGGAGAGGAGGATCAGCCCCTGTGACCCCGCATGTCAGGGTTCCAGAGCAGGAACAGTCCTCTGATGTCTTGCCTTGTGCCCGTGGGCCTGAGACGTGGAGAGATTTAGATAGCAGGGAACCTGGGACTGCCCAGCATGCCCACGGAGGGCTGGCATCTCCCTCGGTGTGGCATCTCGGCTTATACCAGAGCCAGGGTTCAGTTGGTGTAGATGACAATGACTGGCTTGTCCTTGTGCCCCTCCCCCCGCGCCCACCCCCCCCACAGCTGGGCTAAAGCAGGGCCCACAGATGGCTACCCTGAGATGACTGGAGTGGGCGAGTACTGGAGCACAGGGCCAGGGAGCCACAGGAGGACGTTTACTCCACATCCAGGGAAGTGATGGGGATGGTCGATGCTCTTGGATGCAGGATTCACACCTGTATCCTCCCCTCACCGGATGAAACAACCTCCAGGGAGACGGTCTAGAAGTGCCTGAGATGGGGCCATCTGGTGGTTGTCAAAGGTTAGACCACCTTAGTACAGATACCTCCTTGGCCCATGTTTCCCACTGCCGCTAAGACTGGGCTTTTCCTAGACCCTCTTCTGTCTCTTGTCTGACCTCTAGCTTTGCTCCACATGTGCAGCAGCCTCCACAGTGAAATAAGGAGCACAGGTTTTTCCAGAGTATAGCAGGAGAGCGGACTGGAGTCTCTTCGGACTTTCCAGCCAATATTTGCAAGGGAAGCAGGAGCGAGCCCGGTTTTTGGCTTCAGAAAGAGACTGCATAGGAGCCTCAAGCTGCCCGTGCTCGGCGGCTCTCCCCTAGTTCTGTCCTGGGCTCCTGCAGGGCATCACAGCCATCTTCTATCAGCCTTTGTGAGGAATGGGTGGCGGGAGGTAGTGTGTGATCTCCACAGGACCTCTCAACTAGATTGGAAGATGGGGCTCTCCCATTCTTTTTTAATGCACTCCTTACTTGCTGAGTAGCCAGAGAAAGTGGGCCCCCTCCCTAGTGCCTTCAAAGATGGACATGGATGGCGGCATGGCCTTGGGGAAGTGGTATGGGAGGGAAACAGATCTCTTCTTCTGGAGGCTGCTGGAGCCCCTAGGCAGGACACTCAGATCCTGTTTCCCTTGACCACCTCTGCTCTGCCCAATCTCTGCCTTCTGTGTACTATCAGGGCCCATTTCCTTTTCCCATGCTGTGCACAGCTCTGTCCATGCAGGCAATGCCCTGAGGCCCCTCTGCTTAGATACCTCCAGGATGCCTGGGACAGGTCCTAGCAGATGGAAACTGTGATCCAGCCTGACCCGAGATTGCCTGAAAAGTCCTTGGGCAGCTTGGTGCCTGGGGCTAGAATCTGGGAGTTTGGGTCCTTTAATGTTTTGATTCTATCTCTTCCCGACTTTGCCGATGTGTTTCCGGAGCAGGAGGCTCTGGCGGATGAGGTGGCAGGTGGAAGAGCAGGTTGGATGGCCAAGGAAGGAGTCACAGCAAGAGCTCTGAGCTGTGAGGCTTGGGCAATTGCTCTGGGTCAGGGTTAGTTTTGAGTGTGGAGGCCCGTCTCATCACATTCCATACTTTCAGAGTATCAGGAATCGAGGAGAGAGAACAAAGAGGAGAGGGCCTCAGATTCTGAGAAGCAATTTAAAAAAAATCCCTAAGTGTTCCCCTCTAACCTCCAAGCCAAGCAGCTTCCTGGACGCTGTTCCATCCCCATTGGTACAGGAAGGTATGGGTGGTAGCTTAGCTAATGGCTTACCTGACTGGTTTGACTTTAGGGGCAGACACTCCAAGCCACGGTGAACAGGAGGGGCCTGAGTTAGGCCAAAGGAGTAAGAAAAACCACCTTCATCTATTCCACTCCATCCTCATCCTCAGGACCACCCTGCTTTCTGACTGGCTCTGCTTCCCAGAATCCTGTGCGTGCATACAGGTCATAGACTCCAGGTCTGAACTACATTTTTGAGAGGGTCTTGTGGGTAGGAAAAATAGATGTAGGGATTGGCTCTTCTGTCCCAGATGCCAGCTTAGGACTTTGCTGGATCAAAAGGTCAGATGTTGGGAGTTCCAGGCTGTAGTCTGTGGGTTGGGGAGACTTCCACATGGGGCTGCTCCTGGCTCTGGTCCTTTTCCTTGCGCATCTGTCCCCTCTCATCCCTTCCAAAACTCACAACTTCTAGATGCCTCTGCAGAGGGCACGTATGCATTGGAGGGAGAAAATTAGGGGTGCTCGTGGCGGCAGTTAGAAGGGTTAACTGAACTCTATACATTCTCTTCTCCAAGATCACGGTGCTGTGTAGCCCAGGCTAGACTCAGACTCACAACCTGCCTCATCATCCTGAGTGGCAGACTTGCAGGCACGTGCCACCATGCCCAGCTGCATCTTTTTTTTTGTCTTGATAATAAAGACATGCTATACTCCTTACAAACAGTTCAGAAAATGTCTCTTGCATATCCATTTAGTGTTCCCTTCTGGGACATTTCTCTTTCGCTGGCACGTGCCCATCGCTTTCACTCTCTGGAGAGCTGAACTTTCAGAGAGCTAGCAGCTTGGGCACAGGTAGGCAAGCGTTTGGGGTGAGAAGAAGTTGTGGGGCTGTGTTCTGAGAGCGCTCCAAAAGCCCACAGTCAGCACGCTTGTCAAGGGAGGGGAAGAATTCTTCCCTCTCCGAAGCTGCTTATCCAGTTTGAGAGGGCCAAGGCTGTTTGGGCCTCAGCTAAAGGGAGCTGGATCCGCAGGAGTGTGTGCCCCAGCCTTGTCCAAGAGTAACACTCCCAGGGCTCATGAGGCTCCTCACAGGGGCAATAGCCGAAATGTCAAAACTGCTGTGGAAGGGGGAGTGCCTCTTCCCCCACAGGAGTCTTCAGAGAGTCTAGGTCCTTTAGGAGATGCTAAGAAGAATCCTAGGCCCTGGACCTCTAGCCCTGAAGAAATGAGCTATTCTCTGGATTCTCTTCACTGCACATATACCCCAAGAACACTAACAAAAAGTCAAGATCTTTGCCTTGTAGGACCTTCTGGTGTTTTAGCCTCTGCTCCCTGACCTTAGCCCCTCTGATAGCCTCGTGAATCTTGGTTTTGGTTTTGGTTAGGTTTGGTGTGGTTTTTTCGAGACAGGGTTTCTCTGTGTAACGCCCTCGCTGGCTGTCCTAGAACTCACTTCGTAGACCAGTCTGGCCTTGAACAATCCACCTGCCTCTGCCTCTGAATGCTAGGATTGCAGACACATCGTCCGGGTCGTTTGTTGGCTTTTAATGTTGTGGGAAGTCACATAACACGAAACTACACTGTAACCATCCTGAAGTGTGTAAAGTGTGTTCTCAGTTCTATTTTCTCTAACTTATACTCTTCATCCATACAACGCTAATTCCTTTCTCTAGGCTCTCAGCCCTTAGCAGCCACAATTCTTTTTTTTTTTTTTTTCTATGAATGTGATGATTACTCCAGAGAGCTCATATAAGTGGAATCATACAATTTTGCCTTGTTGTGGCTGTTTGGTTGGTATAATGTCCTCAAGACTCATCCATGTTGTAGCATGGAACAGGACTTCCTTTTCAAGGCTGAGTCATACTTCAGTATTGTTATGCCCTATTTTACTGGTCTATTCAGCTGCTGATGGACATTTTGGTTGCTCCACTTCTTGGCTGTCATGAGTAAGTGAAGCTTACGAACAGTATATAAATATTCCTTTAAGATCCTGCTTTCAGTTATTTTGGATAAATAATTAGGACTTGAGGGCAAGTAGTCAGGAGAAGTACTAGGATTGCTAGATCACATGGCCATTCTTATTTAATCACTCACTCATTTACTGTGTGTATTACATGGATTGTATACATGTTGAATGGGTATATGCATGTACATGGAAGCCAGTGGTCAACATGGAACATCTCCTCTGCTGCTCTCCACCATTTTTTTGGGTTTTCTGTTTGTTTGTTTAGTATTATTTTTTGTGTATGGGTGTTTTACCTGCATCATGTCTGTGCATCACGTGCATGCCTGGTGCCTGGAAAGGCCAGAAAAGGGTGTCAAATCTCTTGGGGATATAGACAGTTGTGAGCCACCATGTGGGTATTGGGAATAGAACCTGGGTCTTCCACAAGAGCAGTTAGTGCTCAATCACTGTGCCATCTCTCCAGACCCATCTCCACTTTTTTTTTTTTAAGATAGAGTTTCTCACTGAACTTGGAACTCACTGGTTGGTAAGCTGGTGAGCCAGTGATCCTCAAGGCCTAGCAAGCTCTGGTCCTGGGGTTACAGACATGCACTGCTGTGCTTGGCTTTTTATGTGAGCGCTAGGAATCCAACTCAGGAACTCAGGCTTGTGCAGCAGGCACCTTACTGACCCGGCCATCACCCCAGCCTGTTTGTTTGTTCTGAGACAGGGTCTCTCTGTGTAGCCCTGGCTGTCCTGGAACTCATTCTATAGATCAGGCTGGCCTCCAACTGAGAGATCCACCTGCCTCTGCCTCCCAGTGCTGGGATTAAAAGCATGCACCACAACCATCTGGCTTGTTTATTTTTAACACAGGGTCTTGCTATGTAGATAGCTGGCCTTGAACTTTCAGCAAAGCCTATACCTCCCAAGTGCTGGGGATACAAGCATATCCACCATATACAATTTATTGTTAGTGTGAGGAACTGCCAAACTGTTTTCATGGTAGCTACATTTTACTCCCACCAATAATGTAAAAGTGTTCTGATGTCCACGTCCGTATAATACTTGGTGTTTTCCGTTTGTCTCCTTAGCCACCCTGACAGGTATGCGGTGACATCTCACTGTGATTTTGATTGGCAGCCTTGCTCTTTAGCAGTAGAGTAGAGGAGCTGGAACTGCCTTGTGGGCTAGCTCTAGTCAGCGAGGGCCCCAGCTGGCCATTGTGAGGAAGCATGCTGAGGAGAGCAGCATGAGAGCCCTTCCTGTATCATTTATAAGAGACTCAGCTCTCGGCCCAGTGCGCCTGCCCGTCACAGCTCCTTGTCTCTAGACACCCAAACCAACTGCACACATCCACCTGATGTCCACCCCACCCCCCTTCACAAAGCTGCAGGCTGCCCATTCTTAAAACTCCATGGCCCTTTAGGGCCAAGAAGGGAGGCATAATCTTCTTTAGGAAAGTCTCAGTTTTGGTTACAACTAAAGGGCTTTCAGTTGCCAGCATGGATCCTACAGTAACGAGGGTAGTATTTTCTTTTCTTTTTTCTTTTTGTTTTTTGTTTGTTTGTTTGCTTGGTTTGGTTTGGTTTGGTTTTGGGTTTTGGTTTCTGGTTTTTGTTTTTTTTTGTTTGTTTGTTGGTTTGGTTTGGTTTGGTTTGGTTTTGAGACGAGGTTTCTCTTGTATAGCCCTGGCTGTTCTGGAACTTGCTCTGTAGACCAGGCTGGCCTCAAACTCATCCTGCCTCTGCCTCCTGGTTGGTAGTACTTTTCTGAACCTCCAGTTTTCTCATGTGCAAAATGGGAATAAAAATAGCTCTTCATTGGCTTTTGAGGTGACTAGATGAGAAAATACATTAACATATGTCAGCCAAAGAAGTTGGTGATTGACCCAGGATTAGAACCCATGTCTCCTGACTCCAGGTCCAGCCTCTCCCAACAGGGGTACATTTGCTTCTGTTAGCTATGGTAATGGGAGTGTAAAGAGGAGCAAAAAACGGCAAACCAGCCTAGGAGAAGCACCATCTAAATTCAGAGCTTGCTTAGGAAAGTCACTGTGGCCGAGACCCAAAGCCCTTGGAAATAGAAACCAAACAAACGTTCTAATCACCCGGGCCCCAGCCCTGTGGAGCCTAGCTCTCCACAGCTGAGACAACACCTCCCAAGGCTGAGGCCACAGAGAAACTGGCTAAGGCAAGGGGGCTGCAGAGTGCCGTTTGAGGGGGCATTACCAGAGAGTTCTGGGGCAAAAGCCAACTTGGGCTGGCTCCACTGTGGGGTCCCCACAAAAGCATATAGAAGGGGCAGTCAGGCTAGGAGTCTCTTCTGTTCTGGAATGGGGGTTGGGCTGTGCTTTTTGGAATTCCTGGGTTTATTCTCCTCCCAGGCTTCTCACGGGGAGGTAAGGCGCCTCATGTGCTTGCTCCTGCTGGTCCTGTTTCTCCCTCCTGTCTCCTGACCCCACACTCTGTTCAGCTCCGATGCCAGTCCTCTGAGGTACTGAAATTCTTGGACTCTGTGTTCATCTTATAGCACTGGGAGGTCTTCCAGAAGGTGACAGAGGTCTTCATCCTGGTGCCTGCCCTGCTGGGACTCAAAGGGAACTTGGAAATGACCCTGGCGTCGAGGCTGTCCACTGCAGTGAGTGTCCTAGCTGTGGGGAGAGGGGAGAGGGGCGGGGAGAAGGTAATGGGTAACAGAGACTAGTAGGTGTCCGCACAACCACCTGGGCCTGTGGAGGGAAGGGAAGCCACGGAGGGAGATCCCAGACTGGGTGTCCTGTCCCCGGGCAGGGGCTCCCTGCCCGGAATGGTTCCCAGGCTGGGACTCTGGATGTCCCAGCCATCTCTGGACGCCTGCCCCACCTCCTGCCTTGCAGCCTGCCTCGTGACTGTTTGTGCAGCTTTGACAGGCAGGCATCATGCTGGTCCCTCCAGCCACGCAGGTGGGGGCCTCCTCTGATCTCTAGCCCTACTCTGCAGCTGGGCGGGAGCAGAGCCAGGCCCTCCCCACACCCCTCCAAACCATCCCCTTTCCCCATCGCAGCTTGTTCTTCAAGAGAAGAGGCATTTCCATCTCCCACAATCCTTTCTGTCTGCCACAGCCATTCATGGACTAAGGCCAATAGAAGGCCATGGCTGGGAGGCAAGAGGTGTTAAAACTCAGGAGACCAGGCATGTCCTTCTGTGACCAAGCCTGGAGAAGTAGTAGTAGAGGGAAGCCAGGCTAACCCACTTCCTTTCTCCTGGCTGGTGCCACCCGCTCCTTTCCAAATACTGGCAGCCTCAGCCCTGGACCAACAACTGACCTTGCCTTCCCTAAGAGAACAAGCTGCTTCAGCAGCATGCAGATCCATGCAGGAACCTGCTGCCTAGATAAACAAGACACAGTGGAATCTGCCTCAGTTCCCCTGGCATCCTGGAGCTCACCTGCCCGGGTGCTTTTACAGTCCAGTCCCAGCGTCTTCAGCTATCTGCATTGCTCTTTGATCCAGTCTGACAGATAGAACCCCAGGTCCCGTGCAGCGAACTCCAACCCCTCACCCTCCCTCTTCCAGGCCAACATTGGACAAATGGACACACCTAAGGAGCTCTGGCGGATGATCACGGGGAATATGGCCCTTATCCAGGTAAGAAAACATGGACCGGAGACAAGAGTCCAAGCATCTCCTTGGTCAGGAATCCCTGAAAGGCTTAGGTCAGCCCAGCTGGCTCCTAAGTGGCTGGCTCTCCAGCGTCCTGTAAAGTAGGCTAGGAGGTGACTAGTTACTCAGGAAAATGGCCAAGCTAGGGAGAGCCCCAACAGCTTCCATGTCACATGTCTAGGCTCGAGGTGGTTCTGGGGCTTTTGAGTGTTGGAGTGTCCTCTGCCACTGTTGTCCCATCTCGCCAGGAGGCCACACAGATCGAATGTCTTCCCCCTTGACTCTCAGGTCTTGACTCTGAATGATCTCCAACCAGCCAGTAACGTGTCCTGGATTTTTGCAGGGTGCACTACCCAGTACTAGGGTCAGGGCTAAAACTACATAAAGGCGTCCTTCTAGCCCTGCAAGGACTATAGAGTCCAGTCCTGCCTGCTTGCTGAGTAAGGGCTAGGAAGAGTCCATTGGGTACTCGGTGACCTCAGCTAAGGAACTCTGCTCCAGGCTCTCCACGTTACCACGTCTCTCCCCAGGTGCAGGCCACGGTGGTGGGCTTCCTGGCGTCCATTGCAGCCGTCGTCTTTGGCTGGATCCCTGATGGCCACTTTAGTATCCCACACGCCTTCCTGTTGTGCGCCAGCAGTGTGGCCACGGCCTTCATTGCCTCCTTGGTGCTGGGTAAGGAAGGGAGGAAGCCCAGGGGTGAGGCTGCTGCACGCAAGGTGTTGACTCCGCCTAGCACCTCCATGCCCTTTCGTTTATTGGCGCTGCTTTTTTTCCCTTCTCGCCCTGCCCGGCCCGCCTCTCCCTCCTCACCAGGTATGATCATGATTGGAGTCATCATTGGGTCTCGAAAAATTGGGATCAACCCAGACAACGTGGCCACGCCCATCGCCGCTAGCCTGGGCGACCTCATCACCTTGGCACTCCTCTCAGGCATCAGCTGGGGACTCTACCTGGAACTGAGTAAGGCTAAGGCCGCTGAGAATGGCTTGGGTGGACTCCGGGGTGGCATTGGGCGAGTAGGGACCATTTTGCAAATGTGTGAAGATTTTTTCCTATATTGTTGACTGTGAACGGTTTTGTCACACCTCTCGGTCCTAGGGAGGCTGGATAGGCACTCATGTCATTGCCCGCAAGCAGGCAGCAGAAGGGAGAGATTCAGAACTCATCCCTGCTTCATCTAGGGGTTTTGTTTCCCTTTGAGGGATGAGATGTAGAAAGGGAAAGGAAAGGATAGAAGACTAGAATCGGTTTGCAAACTGAAGAAGAGGAGGGGAGGCAGGGGATTTCTGGGATCAGACCAGGACAGGTACAGTCTGGCGTCTGCCTCTGTTAACTTTGCTGCCTGAGCTGGGCGTGATGTGCACTCCCATGAGCCCAGCCACTCAGGAGGTGAAAGCAGGAAGATGGGGGGGACTAAGGCCAACTTGGGCTACATAGCAAGACCTTGTCTCAAAGCAAAAATGAGAGCTCTCCGCCTCCATTGCTTCCTCTCCAGAGTGGACAGAGCTGGCCTCACTGCCGCCTGGGTGTGCAGTGATGATCAGATGAGGTGATACGCTTCCAGGCATTTAGGATAGAGTTACTCTTGAGGGGTTGGTCTCTTGGGACATCTGCAGGCTGAGCTGGGGGAAGCTGGGTACTGGGGCCATGGTGCTTATCTCCTTCTGGTCTCTACCCTCTCAGAGCACTGGCGCTACATCTACCCCCTGGTATGTGCCTTCTTTGTGGCCCTGCTGCCTGTCTGGGTGGTGCTGGCCCGAAGGAGCCCAGCCACAAGGGAGGTGTTGTATTCAGGCTGGGAGCCTGTCATCATTGCCATGGCCATCAGCAGGTAGGCTGGGGCCCTCAGTATACACCCCTCTATCACTCCCACCTCACCGTAGACCCCATCTGAAACCCTAGAACGGGAAAAATGGCGCACATTCTGGAAAAGCATCCATAGTGTCACTCGTGTTCTTTTATTGCAAGTGACAGGAACCATCTGTATTAGGTTTCATTCCAAAGCAGAACATTTTGACCTTGGGAACTAAAAAGCAACGGTATCCAGGGATGCACACAATGCCATCAAGACCCTGGGACTCTTTCTCCCTCTGCTTTCTCTGTGGTGATCAGCCGTCTAGGTTTTCACTCTTCTGACCCCTCCCAGTTCCAGCAAGAGGAGAGAGGCTTTGCCCCGACAGCTGCACAAAGACCCAGTATAGGATGTCATTGCTTCCTGTTCAATTGGTCACAGTTCTGTCCTTGAGTCAGTCATTTGGTCTCGGGAGTGCAGCTGTCTGGTTGGATGGGGAGATGAGCCACAATCGAAGCAGTGTTACCTGGCCCACAGTGACGGAGTGAGAGAGCTGGTTCCCTGAGGGAGGAGCCGGTGCTGTTTCCATAGAGGAATCAGTGCTGAGCAGGCAGGAGGCCAGGGTCCTCACGGGAAGGTGGCTCTGCTCACACGTCTTGTACCAGAGTCACTATGCCAAGTCAGGAGATTAGGAGCAACAACTGTTGCGTGCAGGAGACTGAAAGGAGACTCCTGGAAAAGCCACGCTGCTGCCCTTGTCCCCAAGGTCAGATAGGCCTGTGTCTCCCAGCCCAGAGACTAGAGCAGAACCTCTTAGTGGCCTCTGTCTCATCGGTCTTGTGTCTCTGTAGTGTGGGCGGCCTCATCTTGGACAAGACTGTCTCGGACCCCAACTTTGCAGGAATGGCTGTCTTCACACCTGTGATTAATGGTGAGGCCTTAGCATCTGCTGCTGGGGAACAGCTGGACGTGGCTTCTGTGCCACTCGGGGTTCCAGCAGGCTAGAGAATCTAACTCAGAGAGGACAAGACTGAAAGACAGAGGTGGGGTAAAAAGGCCAACAGGAGACCATGAGGCATGCAGAAATTAGCAACATGGAAGTCTCTAGCCCTGAAGGGCCAAGGGGACCCAGAAATTATCGTGTGGGAGTCCAATTAGAATTTGAGTCTGCCCCTGCAAGAGTAAGCTCTTGCCAAAAAGCAGAAAAGGATCTAGAAAAAAAGCAAACAAACAAACAAACAAAACCCACTAGACCCCTCGCTCTGCACACGTGCTGGTGCCTCCCCTGCCCAGGCCGAGTAAAAGCATCCAACAAGGGAGAGACCTCCAGCCGTCCACCTCTCAGGGCTCAGGGCAAAGCCGAGAAGTACAGGGACTAGGTTGGGATGTGACAGAAAAGGCAGACAGTAACCGGTAGTAGTTTACTGGGGCAGGACCAGATTAGAGATCACACTTCATACTGGAAGCTGGTTACTGAGTTTGTGAGCACCGGGTGCCTGGGTCAGCTCCTGAGAAGGCCAAGGCAAGGAAGGCCGTGGCCCCTGCTGTGGAGCAGGCAGGCGTCTGTGCTCTACAGTCAGGCTATATCCCTGCCAACGCCCTCAAAGGCACTTCAAGGGTACATGGAACTGTCACACCTGCACACAAGGGAAGCTAAAAGCTTCGAAGATTCCTAAGAAGCAGTGAAGTATCTGTCTTCTTCCGTCGTATTTTGCTCTCTTGGCACGTGGGGGGAAAGTCGGTGTCTACATAGACTATCTAGTGAAGGAAGAAGACAGGGCCCCTATAGGTAAAAGACAAAGAACAAGGCAGCTTCCTCCCAGTCCTTCCTATGCCAAGTCTGAGCCCCGTGTGTCTCCCTGCAGGTGTTGGGGGCAATCTGGTGGCTGTGCAGGCCAGCCGCATCTCCACCTTCCTCCACATGAACGGCATGCCCGGGGAGAACTCTGAGCCAACTCCTCGCCGCTGCCCCAGTCCATGCACCACCTTCTTCAGCCCTGGTAACCATGGCAACCACAGCACCTCAACCTCCTGGGTCCACCCCTGCCTTAGAGGAAGGGGGTCTACAGACAGGAACTTGACTAGAGAGACACTTGGGGCCCGGGTTCAAGGTTCTCCTCTGCTGAGCTGAGCCTGCTGTTGTGAAGAGTCTGTCCCAGAGAAGACGTTGTCTTCTCCTGAAACACCCTGGAGATATAGCTGTGTGCTGACCTAGAACGTGGCAGTGGCCATCCTGTGACCTCTTGGTCTTCCTGTCTCCCTCTGTCCTCCTGCAGATGTGAATTCGCGCTCAGCCCGGGTCCTCTTCCTCCTTGTGGTCCCCGGACACCTGGTGTTCCTCTACACCATCAGCTGTATGCAGGGCGGGCACACCACCCTCACCTTCATCTTCATCATCTTCTACATGACAGCTGCACTGCTCCAGGTATGGCCCAGAGGAAGCAGGGGAGCCCAGGGGCCCACGGGGAATGAGAACCCCAAGTCTGGCCCCGGTCTCTTGCACTTCTTCCTCTGTGTCTGGCTAGCCACTGGCCAGGACTCAGGAGAATAGAATAGGCTGTAGCTCTAGAAGGGTTCCTGCTGTGCTGTGCGACTTCAGCCTACTTGTGTTCCTGCTCAGCCTCAGTGATACAGTTCTTCAAAGCGAGAGGAATAGACCAGCCGCAGGGTTTTCAAGCAGCTGGTTTTGACTGGGGGGGGGGGACTTTGAACCACCTATACCCTGCCCCCTGCTGGCCTTGCCACAAAGCCCCACTTGACTGTTTTGCATTCTGGGCTTCCTTTAAATAAAGAGCCCCACAGCTAGAACAAGCATCAAGAACCATTTTACAAGACAAATCCAGCTTCAAGACTCATCCAGCCTGGCCTTTTTGTCCTGCCGTGGTCCCTATGGCGTTGCTAGATTTGGTTTAGCCGTTCTCCTGTTGATAGACAGTTATCCCTCCAAGCCCCCAGCGCAGTCCTTAGAAAAGTCGTGTGTTAGGAATCTTGGCCGGAGCTGAGCTAAGAATCAGCCATGTGCTGCTTCCCAGCAGCACTTACCCGAGTCACCACGCTCCCTTGCAGATGTAATCAGGCACACCCCCGGGTGGGAAGGGAATATAGGTATGCCAGGGGTCTGGTGCGGCTGTTGCAGGTCATTCCTCCGCCTAGGTTGGAAGGTCAAAGCTTCGTTCCGTCTCCTGTCTATGAATAAGACCCTGTGGTCAGTCTTAGCTGTGTCTCCTTTAAATCTGTGGAGAAGCAAAGTGTTGACCATGGCGCCCTGCAGAGTTCTGCCAGGTCCCTTGGCACCTGTCCCAGCATGCGTCCCTGTGCTGCTTGGGAGGCTCAGGAGGCTCGATGTGAAGACAGCTGCTGCCATTCCCTCCTAGTGCACATCCAGTCATGCTCTTCATTTGGGACTCCGCCGCAGCTGTCAAAAAGGCTGTGAAGTTACAGGGGGGCCGGACTGCAAAGCCAGGGCCAGGGCCACAGGAACACAAGGTAGCTGTGTGCAGAGCAGGGGGTGTGAAAGGTTCTGGAATAGGAATCTCTGCTTTCTGCACCTGAGTCCCTTAAAGGCAGAATTTTCATACCACAGCCTTTACAAAGTACAGTCAAGAATAAACCCACGCCCACCCCCCAATGACCATGGCAGAGCCTAACCATTAGAAAGTGTCTCATTCTCTGGAGTTGGTGGCTGAGTGGTTAAGAACACTGGCTGCTCTTCCAGAGGACCTGGGTTCAATTCCCAGCACTCACATGGTGGCTGACAACTGTCTGTAACTTCAGTTCTAGGGGACCTGACGCCCCGCACACAGACATGTATACATGCAGGCAAAACACCAATGCATATAAAAATAAATAAATTATTTTTTAAAAAAAAGAAAGAAAGAGTCTCATTCTGATATAGACATGGTCACTTGGGGACCCCGTAAATCAGGCATTAGTGTTCTAGAAGTGAGTTCCAATTGCTTTTGTTTTTTGTTTTTTGTTTTGTTTGGTTTTTTGTTCTTTTCCGGAGCTGAGGACCGAACCCAGGGCCTTGTGCTTGCTAGGCAAGCACTCTACCACTGAGCTAAATCCCCAACCCCTGAGTTCCAATTGCAAAGTGCATGTAAATCTGACCATATTCAGAAGGCCCAGTGTCAGGCCTGAGAGTGTGCGTTTGTAACACCCCCCACTGCGGTCGATACTACGGGTCCTGGACCCGGGAACTAGATTCTGATCCTGACTGTTCTCGACCATCTATAATTATAAAAGGTAAGCAAGGGTCCAGATAAATCGAAGTAGTCGATAATCCAAAATGCGTTTGGAACCGCTCTGCACTGGAACTGGCTTTATATTTAACTGACTTGTTCATGAACCTATTTTGCAGATGAATGTTAGAATAAGCTTAGGTTCTTCAAGCCCACAGCAGCAGGATGGAAAGGGTGAAGAGACAGCCAGCTGTTACCCAGAGGACAGGAGAGCAATCCTTGTAGGAGAAACTGGCTCTACCTGCCAGCCCCTACCAGGCTCCTGGAGAGGCCAACATGGCAGGATTGGAGTAACTCAAGAATGGTCTGACCCAGAATTAGAGGCGAGGGCGGAGTTCCTGTAAGGGCAGGGTTTAGTTTAGAAAGCCCCTGGCTTGGTGCAAGCTGTCCTGGCAAAAAGTTGCCCGGCCCAAGCCTTGGGACCCACTGAACAAGTTCAGTCGTGTGGCCTCTGGCTCCCCCTGCAGAAAGATGATGGCCACAGGCAGAACCCTTCTGTCTCTTCAGGTGCTGATTCTCCTGTACATCGCAGACTGGATGGTGCACTGGATGTGGGGTCGGGGCCTGGACCCGGACAACTTCTCCATCCCATACTTGACTGCTTTGGGGGACCTGCTTGGCACTGGGCTCCTAGCACTCAGCTTCCATGTCCTCTGGCTCATTGGGGACAGAGACACTGATGTTGGGGACTAGCTTAGCCACTCAGCCTTTTCCCCACCCCTCTGCACTTTCTATTTGGATTTTTTTTTCCCTTTTGTTTCCCTACCCCACCCTACACTACACTCCCACATCTTTCTGGGATTTCACTTTGATACCAAATTCTCATTATTTTCAATGGGAATTTTTATACATTGAGCCAAGTTTGGATAGCAAGAATTCAGGAAAGACAGATGGACTGAAGAAGGCAGTAAAAGTAGACTTTTGAGACAATCACCAAGTGCAATTCCATGGTGGGTGCCTCCAGGTGAGGTAGATTGGGACCTTGGCATTCTGTCTGGCATCTGGGGACCTTTGGATTAGCTTTAGCAATCTGAGCCTTGGCCCTAACGAGAAACTCTTTGTAAGTGGGCTCTGGGTTGTTTTCAGTTTGGTTGAGCAGAGGGATAATTAACACTCCCACACGTACATGTACCTTTATAGCTATGGACCAACTTCAAAGCGCTGGGCAGGAGAAAGTTGCTTCAGCCCCCACTAGTCACCGCCACGTTGTTCTAGGCCAGCCTGCACGCAGAGTCAGGTGAACTGACTGTTCCATCTACGCACATGTGCCTTGCCCAAACTGCCTGATTGCTTTCCAGCCGAAGGAGCGGTGGCCGGGCTCTGCATGGGTCAGTGTCGTCCATAGGTTTCCAAAGGTCCACACGCCCCCTGAGTCTAGAGACCCTAATGACTCCCCAAGCCTCCATTCTAATTGTCTCCAAGCACTCCCTCTCCCCACAGCTTGCCAGATGGGCTTCTAAGATTGGGGGCAGGGACAAGGAAATGTGGCAAACGAGATGGATGCGACCTGGAGGTGTTTCACTGCTCTCCCTCATGAGGACGTAACCGCATGGTCTGTCTTGGCCTCTGTCACCTCCTAAAATCACCCATTTTATCATACCAGAGGTCAGCTGGCCCTTCTCTTGGCTCCCGCCCACTGACATTCGTCAT
>CABHPH010139013.1:0-30135 GCA_902168325.1 Peromyscus nudipes
CTTTGAGTTTCTCGGCCACATGCAGGTATCATTACACTCAACAGTTCAGAAATGGGGGTAAATTTTACAGAGTCACAGCAGCAAAGTGAAAGAGTGTGCTTGATAGATTTCCAGAACAGTTTCAGCACACACAGGTATTGTTTGTAAGAAAACAATCATGCTGAGTCCTCAGTTGGTTAGAGAGGGCACAACATTCTGTCTTCGCCTGACATCCTAGCTCTTCTGCTGGCATCCTGGCCTTGTCTTCTGCCCCTCCTCCCAAAGTAATAATGCTCGCCCAGAGCCTTGTGTGAATGGACAAGAATATGATTTTTTTTTCTCTTGAAGTGCTAAAATAGTGTTGAAGGCACATAATTAGCAGGAAGAAAACCACCTCTCTTGACAATTGTCTTGAAGTTTCTGTTGCTATTCATATGGATTAATACTGGAGATGATTGCTAGTAAATATCATTGGTTATTAAGAAGTCTGGCAAATTATTAAAGAGAGACTCTTTTTTGTTGTTGTTATTATTCTATGAGGAAGAGTCTTATACAGCCCAAACTGGCCTCAAACTCTCCATGTAGCGGAGGATGGCCCTGAACTCCTGATTCTCCTGCTTCCATCTCTGAGTGCTGAAATTATATGTATGCACCACTATGCCAGGCTTTATAGGGAGAATCTTAAGTGGGAACATTTTTGGGATCATTGCTTTTCTTCATTTTATTCAGAAATAGACATTGTTTCCATCTCACCTGTTGGTAATAAACATCCATTGTTAAAACTCCAGCTGTCAATTTGATGCAATCCAGAGTCACTTGGGGGTGGAGGGGCAGAGTGCGGGGGTGGGAGGGTGGGGGTGAGGGGGGTGGGAGGTGGTGGGTGGGGTGGGGTGGGGAGGTGGGGGATGGAACCTTGAGGAATTACCTTCACTGGATTGCCTTGTGGTCACATCTGCAGGACATTGTCTTAACTGTGAATTGATATAGGAGGGCTCAACCTACCATAGGCAGCCCCAGCCCTAGGCTGGACTGTATGAGAAAGTTAGCTGAGGAAGCCAGAAAGAGGAAGCCCATAGGCAGTGTGCCTCCATGGTCTCTGCTTCAGTTCCTGCCTCCAGGGTCCTGTCTTTTGTTCCTGCCTTCGCTTCTCTTGGCGATGGACTGTTTTGGGATGCATAAGCCAAATAAACCCCTTTCTCCTCCAAGTGGCTTTTGGTAAGGATGTTTTATCACAGCAACAGAAATCAAACCAGGAGAGTCATCTTACAACAAATAGCTGATTTTCAAATATTATATATATATTACATATATAATAAGTAATAAAGATGGAGATGAATGTAACTATGATTTTTATCTAATTTTCTAAAGCATAATCATTTATGGAGAGAGAACATAGCAAAAATTAATGTATCAACATTTAATATATATCACTGAGAAGTAAAGGTTGAAAGTTCAGAGAATCATGTCACAAATAAAAGGCACAGTTACGATCAGAAATCCCATGACTGTCACATTGTAGGTGAGTGGCACACTGTAGGGTGGTATAGGATGAACATCCCTTTCCTGAGATATTTGGGACTGAAACTGATTTAGAGTTCAGACACATCTGAGTTTTTTAGATGCATATAAACAACATGATATCTTAGGAATAGGGCTCAATTTTAAACATTAAATGCATCAGTGTTTCGTATGTAATTCATACACATAGCCTAAAAGGAAATTTATGCAGTACTTGTAATGCATTCACATGCTGACTGTGAACCACCAGGCGTGGGTTGTTCTGCCTGTGATGTTCTTCAGCACTCAGAATGTCTTGGAGTTTAGAATATTTCTTGTTCATAGTTTTGAATTAGATGTGTTTAACCTTCACTCTCCAATTCACCATCCTCATGTGGTCTTACATTGAAAGAAGTTAAAATTTTAGAAAGTGAGAATTCAGCTTTTCAGTCTTACTGGCCACATTTCAAGTGCTCGATAGCTACGTTGTCGCTTGGAATTTCAAGTGGACAATGCTGTTCTCAAAGAAAGAAATTGATTCTAATATTCCACTTGTGTTTCTGGCACTGGATCACTTTTTCCATAAGTAACAAAGCAGTGGGAAGTCATTTAACATTCATAATTAATTTCAATGTTGGGGTTGGGTAGATGTTACTGTTTGAATCTGAAATGTCCCCCAACACAATCATGTTCTGTACGCTTGTCCTCCAGCTGAAGGCATTCTTGTGAGAGGCCATGTAATATCGAGGAAGTGAGACCCAGCTCATTACCAGGGGTGGGCCTTGGAAGCTCATACCTGGCATTCTCTCTGCTTTTTGGTTTACCACTATGTGAACAGCCTCCAGCATGTTCCTGGTGCCTTTTTCACCAGGCTGGCTGAAACCATGAGATCAAATAAACCTTCTCTTAAGGAGTTTATTAGATAGTGTTAGCACAGTCACATGAAAGTAACTAAGACAATAGACACATCGCTCTAGTCTTCCTTCACAAACAAAACAGGAATCGGATAAACAAATAGCACAGTGCTCACAATCTGTTCACTATCTAGTCGCCAAGAAGACACATCTTTATGCTTTTCAGTGTCTCTGAGGATCCTATAAATGAACTTACAGTGTGACACCTTTAGAGACTATGATTTTGCTAATCATTAAATTCACTTTACCTTGTTTGGTTAGTAAAGATTGCCCATCTCCCCCAAAGGAAATGATTAGAGGAACAAACCCAGTTCACTTGTTGAGGTTTCCTTCTGTTGCATGTATGTTCCTACTAGGAACTAGGGATGTGCGTGCAGGAAAATTGTCCAATGGTTTGCCTTAAGGGGCTTGTGTTCTTGTTTTGTTGACAAAAACACCTAAGATAAACTTGTAAGAAATATGCGCATTAGTATATAATTAAGTGCTAAAATATATGATTTAGATGCTATGTATTATGGAAATTCACATAAAGGAAAATCAGTACAAAACTAGAATTAAGGAATTTTGAGGTTGAAATTAATTTTTGATGCCAAATAACTCCAATTATCTCATTTTATAGATAATAACACAGTAATAAAGTTTACCTCATTAGATTGTTGAGAGGATTAAATCATATGCATAAGACTCATAATACGGTACCTGGAGTATAGTTAGTACAGAATATGGTTAGTAGGGATTATCCATACTCATCGCTTTAGTATTAATACTATGGTTAAAGTAATTGAGATCAAGGTAGTAAAGTACTTGTATGAGGTGAGACAGGCAATGGTCCCATGACTTGCTGTCACTTTTAGAGTAGGCAAAGGAGGCAAAGAGGGTTGGAAATGAGGACACAGATAGCCATGGCATGAAGACCATGGTAGGTAATATATTTCCAGACACCTTATACTTTGATATAAGAAGATATCTGTCACCTTTGCAAGATAATGAACACTTACAGCAAATAAAGTTGGAGGACTAGTTTACACTGAAGCAAAAAGGGTAATGTAGAAGAAATAAGGCCTCTTCAAGGATGAGAATGCTCTACCTTTCAGAGGTTCATGGTACATTAAATAAAAAATGTCAAAACAGAACTTTAGAACCATTAAGTATGTTTTACATGATTATACTTAAAATTAATTCTATCAAGAAAATTCCCTAATGTACATAATTGCTCAATTTACATAGTAACTAAAATATTTATAAAAATATTGATTTATAATCTGTGTAGGTGATAGTTTGGATGGGTCAAAGCTTTCGAGTACTGTCTTCCACAGTTAGTTATCTTGTCACTGTGTCTTTGGGGTGTTTGTTAGTCAGGGTTCTGTAAAGGAGCAGAACTGATAGAATGATTCTATATTTACTGAAAGGAGATTTTTTTTTAAAGAAAGGCTATGGACTGTGGTCTGGCTAGTCTAACAAAAGCTGTCTCACTACAGAAAAGCGAAAGGCTATGGACTGTGGTCTGGCTAGTCTAACAAAAGCTGTCTCACTACAGAAAAGCAAAGAGTCCAGTAGTTGTTCAGCTGGGTGTCTCAGCTTGTCTTCAGTCAACATTGGGATCCCGAAGAAGTCGATTAGAACACCAGCGAAGGAATGCACCTGTAACAGGGTGGATGAACTTGCTAGTGAGAGTGAGGGCAAGCAGGCAAACAGCAAAAACTTCCTTCATGTTCTTTGATGTGGGCTGCCACCAGACAGTGTGGTCCAGATTTAGGGTAGGTCTTCCCACTTCAAATAAATGAACAACAACAAAAAAATCACTCACAGGTGTGCCCAGTTCCTTGGGTTTTAGTTGATTCTAGATGTAGCCAAGTTGACAACAATGATGAACCAATCACACTATAATTTTATTCACAGATGATGATAATAAGATGTTTGCTACCCATTCAAGACAGGTTGGAAATCCTATCTTCAGCCTGGGAAGTTGAGCTCCCAAAGTGGTTGGTTGCTGGAGAAGGCCACTGCATGTGGATAGTGTGTACTAAAGTCACTTTAGATTACAATTTTTATTTGTTTATTTGTGTGGTGTGTGTGTGTGTGTGTGTGTGTATGTGTGTGTGTGAGCACACGCATCGGGGGAGGGGAGGCACACGAATATCAGAGGACAATCTGCAGGGGTCTGCTCTCCTGTTCTACCATGCAGGTTCTCAGGCCCAAATTCAGGTTGTCTGCCTTGGCAGCAAATGCCTTTACCCACAGAGCCATCTTGCTGGCTCCCTAAAGTGTACTCCAGAAAGGTAATAAATACATAGTGCTAGAAACCAAATTCACTTGCATGGCCCTAATAGGCAAACGAGTATTTTCTTTATTTTGTTTAAATCTGATTTCCCTTTTCACATTAGCAACTACTTGTAGTTGTGGAAGAAAAATGCAAGTTGAACTTGATTGAGATAAAGGGAATCTTTCTTTCAGGTAACTTTCAGCATTAAAAGACGCTTGGAATCTTCCTCTGTCTTGGAACTCACTGTGTACACCAGGCTGCCCCAAACTTTCAGTGACATATTTCCCTGTTTCTGCCTGCTGAGAGCTGGAAATACTATCATGAACTACCTCTTCTGGCTCAACTTTTGGATATGCAGTCTCTTAATAACTCCAAGCACAATCAGATTGGAGATCTGGAATTCAGTATGCAATCTTTGAGAGGACACAAGCACTTAGTCTGTAACAAAAATATTTGACTGCTTAAAAAGCAGCTTGGAGTTATTAAGACTTCATGGAGGTTTTATGTGAAATGAAGTCACAAGAATAAAGATCTGATTTAATAGGATTAGTGTCCCTATAAAAACAAAGACATACCTCTCCATCTCTCTCTTCTTTCCCCTCTCCCTCCCTCCCTTCCTCTCCCCTCCTCTCTTCTCCCTCCCTCCCTCCCTCCCTCTTTCTCCTTTTCCCTCATCTTTTCTGTCTCCATACCGTTTCCTGTGAGGACGCAGTGAAGAAGTCAGTTTTGTTCCATCCACTGAGAGTGATCTCTCTGCTAACTTCATCAGATCCCTCCAGTCTCCAAGTCTGAAAGAAATTCAGTTGTTAATCCACCTACCTACAGAATGTTACAGTATTTCAAACTTACTAATAAACTGAGTCTCCCTGTTCAAATTGTTTTTAACATCTATGTAGGTGTTAAAACCACACGTGTTTTGAGTTTCCAAAAAGTTAATGTCTAACATAAAACTTTATACAAAATGTAAGTGTAATATAACAGTATGATCATCTGATTTAAATATAAACACTTGAAATGACCTGGCCCCTGTTTAGTACACACCGTCTCTGATCTTGTTAGATTAACAATGATGCCTTTCTCAAACTGTTATGTGTTTATCTTAGTATTAGTATTATTCTTTTGAACATCCACAATGATGATGATTTCATTATTGTAATGTAGATTTCATATTTGGACATACAAAAGTTAGGTTTTTGTCAAATCTGGTAAAAAATTAGTGTACATATAAAAACAGATTTATCAACTACATACAAAGAAGCAAATGTTTTTCATTAGAAATTAATTCAAAGATAAATATCATCTATTTTAGAGAAACTTCCAAATGCTTATGCAATTTTACTTAATACTTTTTATTGAGAGTTTTATCCTATGGGGGCCTATTTTACATTGATGAATGTTATTTACTGAAAAGAAATAATTTTCACTAGTGATTTTTGACATGGACTTTCTGAAGTACAAGGATACTCATAGTGAGTTTTGCTTTTTTCTGGCCACTAAAAATCTGACGTATCTTCAGAGCAACTGTTTTATTCTTTAGACAAGTGACTCTACTCCTTTAACAATGTGAGTCAGGGGACTGGCCTGCTCACAGGCTGAGTACTTGCCTAGAGTACAGGAAGCACCAGGCTTGATCCCAAGCACCACAGTGAACGAACAAAATAAGTTTGCTAATTAATTAATTTCAAGAAAGAGGAGACAAGCCCTGAAATAGTGAATAAAAAATAGTAGAATCTGAATGCATAGATTTAAACCCAAGTTACATTATTTGACCCACACTGAGGTGCCCCACAAGTTAGTGAAAGTTTTCAATTTTCTCATCTAAAAACAGGAGTTAATAAGAGAGTTATTTTAAAAATGTACACATAATTACTTTAAAATGACTTGAAACCCCTAAGCTTGGTGGTGCAAATCGATAATCTCAGCTACTTAGGAGGCTGAGGCAAGAGGATAGAAAGTTCAAAGCCTGTCCCAGTCTGTCTGGGTTACAGAGTCAGTCCAAGGTCAGCATGGACAATTTGATGGCTAGTGAGGTCTTGTCTCAAAATAGAAAAAAAAAAAAAGGAAGGAAGGAAAGAAAAACAAAAAAGAAAGAAATGAAGAGAGCTTAGGGGTGGAGTATTTGACTAGTGTTACGACGTTTCAGTTCCCTGGGTTCGAATCCCCGTACTACCAAATGAAATAGTGTCTGTTATTATCCTGGGGTTATGGTGGCTGTTCTTAGGACTTACTCTACCCATAACTGTTGATAACCCAGGTAAGGAGTTTGAAAACCTTTCTTCAATTGCTGTTCCGAATCCAAGTGATATTTTGACTCATAGTCGTCTTTCTTTTCTTGTGTATTTGGCATTACTAATTAATCCCATCTTCCACATTTTGTTTGTTTGGGGGAGTGTTCTCCAGATCTGACAGCACGGGATCCTGTAAGCCCGTGTGCTTCTGCCTTCGACCTGGGGCAGAAGCAGGGTCTGCTTTAGCTATGCTCTTAGGAGTGGCTTTTGATGCTTGGTACATTCAAGTTCTCTATCTCATTTTTCTTTTTATTAGGATATATTAATTGCACATAATAAGCTTTATTATTTTTACATATGTGTATAATGTATTCTGGGCCTGGAGAGACGGTTCAGTAGTTCAGAGCACTTTCTGCTCTTCCAGAGGACCTAAGTTGGGCTTCCACCACCTCTACTCCAGCTCTGGGGACCCTGATGATTCTGTTGACCTCTACAGGCACCACATCTACGTGGTGCACAGACACAATTCAAAAAGAAGTCTTTTGAAATATAACGTGTTCTGATCATATTCATCCCTCACTACCCTCTCTTGTTCCCATCTCCTCTACTTTCGTGTCTGTCAGTCTTCCTCTCTTTTCTGGGTAATCATTAGTTTTATTAGTATTGTTTATAGAAACATGGAGAAGTGGTTATTTATAGCGGCTACACCTGTGAAGAAAACTTTCTTTTTCCTCTAGCAACCGTTAATTGTTATCGATCTCTGGGGAGGGCTAGGGCCTCGTGAGCCTCTCTCTCATTCAGGCCAATGTTAACGTACCCAATCTTGTGCAGGTAATAACAGCTGCTATAAATTCAAAGACACAATGGCCATGCCATACTAAAGATGGTGTTTCATAATGTTCCACTTCCTCCTTTAGCTCTTACATTACTTCTGACCATATCATCACCTTCCCTGACCAGGTCTAATGAGTCAGGTCTCTTTCTAGGGCTGACTGGGAGGCAGTGAGTTTAAAGGTACCACCACCAGTCTCCTGGGCAGGCACAGGCCCCTCTGCAGTGGGCATATTCCCACTGTCCTAGTCATCATATAATATGTGCCAGGTCTGCAGGCCTGGGACAGTATCCTTGGGACAGCTTGTCATGGTGGCACATTTCTGTAGTCCCAGAACTCAGGAGTCAAGGCCAGGAAGATCATGAGTTCAAGGTTGTATTATTTATTTTATTTACTTATTTGTTTTTCATGTGCAAGTGTTTTGCTTGTGTGTGTGTCTGTGCACCGTGTTTGTATCTGGTGCTCAGAGAGGCCTAGAAGAAGATGCAGGGTCCCCTGGAACTGAAGTTACAGACAGTCTTGAGCCACCATATAGGTGCTAGAAATCAAACCTGGGTCCTCTGGAAGGGCAGTGGGTACACCTCACTGCTGAGTCATCTCCGGAGCCTGTATTTCTTGATGAACATTTTGAGATTGATTTAAATTGTTTTCTTTATGATCTAACTGTCTGTTACAGATTCTTTACAGGTTACATATTCTGCAGATTTAATTCCATGTACAAAGATTTATTTCTTACATGTAAACTTATTCTAAGTAAATGTATTTTACTCAAATTTGTTTTTTGTTTTTAAATAAAGCCTGTGTGTGTGTGTGTGTGTGTGTGTGTGTGTGTGTGTGTGTGTGTTCAGCATCAGCTCAGGTATGTACTGACCAGCCGTTGGAGCACTGTTGCTTTAGGTCAAAGCTTGTTTAGACTTGCCCTTGATAGCAACTTATTGTTGTTTCAAGGCAAGCACAGGCCAGCCTCATGACTTTGAAACAACACTCTATATCCTCCCAAAATTCTGCTGTGTAATTTCTAAAAAAGTATCCAGGAACCTACCAGAGTTTTTGAAAAACCAGGATCTTGCCATGGAATTGGACTATTTTCTAGATCTAGTGCACAACCAGTCTGAGAGCAGAAGGGAATGGGAAAGGAAGAATGAAGGTAAAGTCTTGAAAGTTTGCATTATTCATTTTATTTATACTCTTTGACATTTTCTGGAAACTATTTTTAAGATTATTTAAAATAACATACAAAGTAATTGGTTTCATTATGACATTTTCATATATACACATCATACTTTATTCTTCTCTATTCTCTTCCTCTTCTGTTCCCATTTTGTTGGTCCTTTGCTTCCAACACACACCCACGGAGAGAGGAGGTGTCTCTGAGGAAGACTGAGAGCAGCACTAAGTCAGCTGTACAATCATCAGTATGAAGAAGTCAGTTTGACAGGTCCAATTAACAAAACAACAATAGTAGGTTCTCCACGAGAGCCTATGACCTCTCCAGGTACAAACTTGCAATCAGGCTTAAAGTACCAGACATAAGCTCTTCCTGTGGGCGTGCAATCCAATCAGAAAGCAGTTGGTTACCCCAATAAGTCATGCCACTCCTGCAAGTCAGCAGGGAGAACTCCAAGTTTTGGTTCTCTCCAGTCTACTATCTGATGTTCAGCTATGACTTTTTGCTTATTCATGTGTGTGTGTTGGAGGCAGAGGCAGAGTTCGCTTTGTAGCTCATTCTAGTTTTGAGTCCATGATCCACTTGACTCAGCCTCTGAAATCCTCGGATTACAGGCATGCTCCACTACACATGGCTCAGATGTTATATATTACTATGGCTAATTTTAGTTTATAAACATGCATTTGTTCTGATAGCATAAAATTTAATTTTTGAAACCATTTACAAATATCACTGTAAAATGAACATAACCCAATGTTTATAACATAATCATAACTCATAACAGTAACTGAATGTTAGGAAAATAAAAATCAAGACAGTATTCTTCTAATGACAATGGTTTTCATAAAAGGGTGTGAGTTTAAGGCAAACAAAGCATTTGGTTATATTTAGACAATGATTGTAAATTAGAAATACAAAAAGTAGGAATTGAAAGGGAGATCATTGCTATCTGCCACCCCAACCCCAGTAAATATTTGTTCTTAGAATATCAAGGAGAAAAGCTTCTGGGGGAGGTGGAGCAGTGAGGATAATGATGATATTGTCTTGTATTTTATACCAATATACATATGAACTGCATTTGTTTCCTAGCATTTTAGTTTTTGCAAGGGCTTCAGTGTATATTTGAAATGTTTTCCCTGTCTCCCAATGTTCCTATTAATAAAAATAATAATTATTCTATATAACCTTTTCTTTAGAACTATTTGGTTTATGACTGATTTTTTTAATTAAATAAAAGGCAAACATGAAGCATGTAAGATTTCTTTGTCTAGGGGGTCCATACTTTAGAGAAGGAATGTTTCTGTATTTTATAATATTGATATTTCTTTGAAATACATAAACTAGATTTTCCAGTAATGGCAATTGCTTTATGTAAGTTGGACCCAAAGTTTCATTAGAAGACAAGAACAGGAATACAGTGTACTTGTTAGGGAAATAACAGGTCTTTTGCTGTATTGTAATGTTTTATTTTTCTGATTAAAAGGTTATATGCCATATTATTAATGCTTATAGAAGCATTTTCTAGGTGTATTCATGTGTGTGTATATATCTACACATATATACATATAAGCAACCCCCAGCATATATACTTTTGACAAGTAAAATGTGACTTATTTATTATTCCATACCACTCTTTCCATGTCATGACATAGACAGGGAACTGCTAATACTGTACACGTTTTGCTGTGTTAGGCTTTGGGATGAAATTAATTATATGTCACACCAATTATATGTAAGTCACCTCAAGAGCCAGGGAGGAGTTAAAGTGCAGTGTCAAATTTACCAATGAGAGGATAAATTTGGGGATAAGATTTTGACATTAGACTAAATGAGCTCCTCTTATGGAGCAGATACCATCGGGTTGAGATAAAGTGATTGAGGAACTATATGCCGTCCCTTGAGAGTAGCAGAGAATCATCACAGAAGAGGGGAGAAGCCTGTCAACCAGAGAGCAGCAGGGAGGAAAGGAGCAGGGAGCAGGGAAGGAGGGAGGGAGGGAGGCAGGCAGAGAAAGAGAGAGAAAGAGAGAGAGAGAGACAGAGACAGAGAGAGACAGAGACAGAGAGAGAGACAGAGAAAGACAGAGAGACATAGACACAGAGACATAGAGGGAGACAGAGAGAGACACAGAGAGAGAGACAGAGAGACAGAGGGGCAGAGACACACAGAGAGAGACTTTACAAAGACATTGATGTTACACCTCTCACCAATGAGCATCCTGAGCTGCTGAAAAGGACGAGGGAGGAGAGAAGAGAGGAAGAAAGGTCGAATGTTCTTCCCGGGAGGTCAGTGGCATCAGAAGGTTTGTTCATAGAGTACAGGTCAATCACCTCTTCCACTGTGGTTCTGTATAACTCCTAGTGGACATTCAGGATGCTACACATCTCCACGTAAATGGGAAGCACCATGTTGTAATTGATACTCTAACACATAGTGTTTTCACACCTATGCTAGTAATAGTGAGTATGAACTTTAGACTTAAAATGATCAGAACAAATAATTTTTACATTTCACTTCTCTCTAGATATTCAATAGCCTAATATGTTGGGTCTGTACACACTCCACCCAAAGATGAGTCAGTGTGCCATCTTCCTGCAACCTTTTTTTTTGTTTAATTTCTGTAAGTTTTAGAACAAAAATAACTCATTAGAAAAACTAGAAATATATTTTTCTGTGTTTCCTGGCTGCTGTGTTTTCTCCACAATTCATCCATTCACATTTTGTTCACCTCGCTCTGCTCATCTTACTCATATAAAGTTGTAAACATTCTTTGTGTGTGTGTGTGTGTGTGTGTGTGTGTGTGTGTGTGTGTGATGTTTTTCGAGACAGGGTTTCTCTGCATAGCTCTGACTGTCCTGGAACTCACTCTGTAGACCAGGCTGGCCTTGAACTCACAGAGATCCGCCTGCTTCTGCCTCTCAAGTGCTAGGACTACATGCATGCACCACCACCACCTGGCATTGTAAACATTTGTTATGACTTAAGTATGCTTGAATTACCTGTGGTATATAATGGTGATTATTTCTCCCTGTTTGCCAATTATCTTAAAATTTTCAGTGTCTCTTGACATGCAATTGAATTTCTGTTTAATAACCTTTGTCACTTAAAAATAATAGTCTCTTAGTTTTAAAATTATGCTTAATTTATGCTTATTAAAACTTACATATCTAAGAATATATCCATGCCCATTATTTGTGGTCTAAATTTAAATTTAAAAATTCATGGGTGTTAGAGAAATGGCTCAGTGTTTAAGATAGTGTATCTGTCTTGCAGTGGACTCAAATTCAGGTGCCAGTACCCTATACTGAGCTGCTTTCAACCACCAGTAATTCAAGTTCCAGGGTGATTGGATGTTGCTTCATGGGAACCTGAAAAATAATAAAAATAAATCTCTAAAAACTTGTGTGTTATGGGGGGGATGGGTAGTGCATGTACATATTTGTATTGGTGTGTGCAGATTTGTATGTAGGTTAGTGGTGTTTTCTATGACCCCTATCCACCTTATTTTTTGAGTCAAGGTCTTTCACTGAACCTGAAGCTTTCCATTTCGGTTAGACAGGATGACCATGGAGCCCCAGGATCCTGTCTCTGGGTCCCCAGAGCTAGACTTTCAAACACATGCTCTTAAGCACGTCTTTTGTCATGGTTCCTGGGGATCTGAACTCTGATCCTTGTGTTTGCATGGTAGACACTTTACCAATTGAACCACAGCCTCAGTGCCTAAAATTAAATCTTTAATTCGTATAGCTTACCTTCATAGTTATATCCAGAGGATAAAAACTGCTCTATTACTATAAAAGTTAATTCATTAGTTGTATTGTAGAGCTTTAAAAATATAACTGGAGAACCAATTGGTGTGCTCTTTCCTGGGCATGGCCACCAACAGTAAGTGCAAAAATTACTTAATTGTACTCAATTGTTTATGTAAGTTAAAATAGGTATTTAGGTATTTGGTGGCTAGCTATAGAATTTTCATTATAAATTCTAGTAGCAGAAAATAAGGCAGGAAATACAGCACCATTGACAGCTTACTTACAGGAGACCTTATGATTTTGAATGCAAAACAAAGTATCAGGGCACTTCCATAAATAATTATTTCTTGTAATCTTATTCCAGGAGGCATGTTTCACTTATTACATATGGAAATTAGTTCTCAAGTCCCGACTCCTCCTGGTTTAAAAGAATCAAGGCGGAGTGGGAAGTTGAGGGAGTAAGTGATACATGTTCAGGTAGTAGGGATGCGAACACCAGCCATGAGTTTTAGAGATGCAATCACATAGAAGAACCAAACTCTAGTCTTGCCAGTTGAGATATGATGTATTCCTCACATAGCAGTTACTATTACACAGTTGAGGATTTTAATTGTAAGAGTAGCGTGAACGTAATAATAAAGCCAGGTCATCTAAGGACATTCTAGTTCAGGTCCCAAAGTCCCATCTGACTGACAAAGATGGATTTGAATATTCTGGCCCAGTCATGCAGGAGGATCATGTATTCATAAGAATAACTCATTTTTTTCAAGTTTGAGAGTCATGAATGTTTTCTGAAATAGCTCATTATGTCCACCAAGCAAATTTGACCCTTTAAAATAGACTTCTTGCTGGCTATGGTGATGTATTCCTTTAATTTCAGCTCTTGAGAAGCAGAGTTAGGTGGATCTCTTGTGAATTTGAGGCCAGCCTGGTACACACGGAACATTCCAGGCCACCCAGGGCTACACAGTGGGCGTTACTCTGTGACTGTGGATGAGACATCCACTCTGTGCTTTGGAATTTTATTGATTAAATGAAGCTATCTATAATATTATTGAATTGGTACATAAGGGGGTCTTGAAACAGTGCATGACCCTAACTTTCACAATCGGAGCTCAAGAAATGCTAGCTATTAATCATGCAACCAATAGCATCCTTTCAGTGACTAGTTTGGGATGCACATCAGAAGACTGTACCTGACTGTCACTGGGAAAGACTGGTGGTGAGTGGATGAGAATTTGTGTATCCCTATCAGAGGAACTGCTACCAAAACACCACCTTCTCATATGCTTAGGTAGGTACTGCTGTGAGCCTCCCAAGGAAAGCAGGGAAAGGCAGAGGGCTTTGTCAGCTTCAGGAAAGTCTTGCATGTATTCTATTTGGATGATTGACTTCTAGTGTTGGAGTAAGTATTGGGAGAAAGTAAGTTATGACATGTACCATATGGCAGACACTGGTAGACATTTTTGTTTGCCCATTCATTCCAGATAAAAATGAACAGAGGAGGCATGACTCCACTTGTTGTTAATCCCTTGGTTTTCTCTGTTTATACCTCATCTCATTGTGTCTGATGGACTTTCTTTCCCTCTTCTTTGGACTTCCCTGTATTCCTCTTACACATTGGTTTGTGTCCTGTCATGATTGCACCTCTATTCTAGAAGAGGTCTTTCTACAACTATTCTCTTAACATTCTTTTCCAGTGTCTTATGTTGCTAAAGCACCCAGAAGTTTAATCTCTACCTTAACTTCCTCCTCACCTCATCATTGTTCAGCCTCTTAACTGATTTTTGCCTCAGTTAGTTTCTGGAAACTATTGTTTCAACTCTGATTGAATATCTGTCATAAAATTGCTGCCTCTCTGAGATACACTAAGCGTATAGGATAAGTGTTCCATGACTTTTAATTAATTTGAGCTCGTTTTAATCTTTTTAATATAATTAATTTACCCAAAGTAGAAAAAGGTAACAATGTTCCTTGGTTATTAAAATCTCTTGGTTTTTTTTTTTTTTTTTTTAGCCTCTGAAACATGTGATACTACTCATTGCATTAGAAAGCCAACTGCTCTCTGGCTTTTATGACCTATTCTTGTTGTACCTATTCTCTCCAACAGGCCACTTTTTTAATTCTCAAATGTATTTCCTTTGGGCTGCCTGCTTACTTATGTCCAAGACCGTCCTTACTCTTTCCTGCTCTTGCTTCCTGGGTCATTTCAGTAGTGTCTAACCACACCTGTATCCCAGTGACTATACATCTTGTATTTCTGCAAGTATTACCTGTTGCAATTCAAGCCCTGATTATCTGTGTTTTAAATATCATAGTCCCCAGACACTTTAAATTTTTCTGTTGAGTAGCACATCTTTATCTGGCTGCATTATTTGCTAAGTATTTTGATAACTGAGAAATTTAGATGCATGCAAGACTTAGTTCCTAATATAAAAGCCTAAAGGAGAGAAACACAAAGGAAAGATATAAAGAAATTAAATAGTGAGGTTATTCTAGGTAGGAAGGGATTGATTTTTGTCGTTAAGCAGTGGAATTGTAAGAGCATTGTGGCTGGAGTGTGAGGACTATGAGAAGTTATGTAGACCACAGAGAACTTTGTGCTACATAGAAGAATTTATATTCTACTGTTGGAAGATACTGGGAATGATGTGATCTAATATATTCTTTTGGGGGGACATTTGAGACAGGGTTTCTCTGTGTTGCTCTGGCTGTCCTAGAATTCATCCTGTAGACCAGGCTGGCCTTGAACTCAAAGATCTGCCTGACTCTGCCTTGTGAGTGCTGGGATTAAAGGCATGTACCACCACTGCCTGGCTAACCTAATATATTCTTTAGAAAAACAATGCTGACTTCTGTCCGAAGGGGGGCTGTTGTAGAATAAGAAAGACAAATTTCTTAAGAGGCTGCTGAAATATCTAGACAGACACTAACTTGCAAGAAGTATGCAAGAAAGTAAGAGAAATGGCAAATCTTACGTTTTGTAAAGAATATACTGTTAGGTTGGACTTGGCATATGAATGAGAGAATTAATTACTGCTTTGACCTAAATTTAAAATATTAGTTCTGCTTATTCAGATGAAAAGAGCAGGAGCAATAGGAAAGTTGGGCCACTAGATAGTTAGGCAGAGAGGTTGAACAGGCGTCTGAATAGAAGATATCTGAGTGGGAAAGGCAAGCTTGATAATTATTAATATATAAATGTATTTAAAAGTGTGAAAATGGTTGTGATCGCTAGGGCAAGAGGATAGCCAGGACCTGAGACTTTCCAATTTCCAGTGGTCTGGTAAAACCAAATTAAGAAAGAAATCTGGGAAGAGATAAAAGTTGAGGCTCAGTGTGCGGAGAAGAAACAGAAAAGAAAAGATGCAGGGAAATTGGGACATATTGCAAATATCTGGTACTTTTTCATAACTCACAGTTCAAACTGCTTCTGAGGGATTTTCTCTAGTGCTTGGAGTTGAGCTGTATTCAACGTTTTGGACGCTGATGTACTGTGGAGAATTGTCACCATTCACAGACCCTGTATCCCTTACATCTATCAAAGTGAAGCAAACTGGTCATCTGAAAGTATTTTTATTTAAACTTTTAATTAAAATGTAAAATTTAGGATTTCTTTAAGTTAATTAATTATAGCAAGGCATGTTTACCTCCTAAATGGCAATAATCAGACAAAGGATGAGTTCAGTTGTATGACTTCAGGAGAATGGACACTTCATCCATTGTAGAAAGGAAAAGATGGAATGTGTGAGCACAGAGCTAATGAGAACAGATGAGGAGGACAAGGTAGTTCTCAAGTGGTTGCCTGTTCTAGTTAGGACAGGCTAGCTCAGGCTGCACTTATCTGCCATACAGCCCCCAGGACTCAAAGAGAATCCATGGAGTCTGCGCATACTATGACTTTTCTATCTGAGGGGATTAGGGAAGAGGACACTCACACTCTCTCTGGAAGGTTTCCTTCTTTATTCTTCTGTGTTCTTTCTACTGTATGCTTGTTTTCTATACCTTATATACACTAACAAAGTTTTTTAGGCAATACAGGAATTACAATGTAGTTACATTCTGCTTTTCAAGTGAATTTTTACAATGAATAAAAAACAAACAGTAAAAACAGCATGTTTTCCATATTCCTTACATGATTAAACATTTTACATATTACAGGTGAAAAACAAATTATCCCAAGAGCCCATGTACATTCTTACCCAAGCAACTTGTTATAGATTAACTGTGTGGGCAAGCAAGATATTCTTCTCAGTCAGGTCTTTTACTGGCAGGCTGCGTTTTGCAGTTACAAAGAAAGGGCCAACTACTTTATTACTTATCTTGAAAGGTGATCTTATAAGGAATCTTAAAGGAATCATAAACCTAAACATTTATATATGAAAAAGAATCAGTCAGCTCTACTTTAAATCTTTAGGGTATGTAGCCAACTCATCAATATTTTTTTTTTAATACCAGGAGATTGAGGGCAAAAATGGGTTTAAGGAATTAATCATCACTGTTGATCATCAACCAACCCTAGCAAGGAAAGTACATCAGCTAATAACAATTGAGTTGCTTTGTATTTTTGACCTCAGCTATGTATCCTTGTGAACTTTAGATTGTTTTCTGGGGTTTTTCATCTCAAAGCTATTATCAAAACATCTGATCTAACCTCAAGTTATTTTAAGCCTTTGTTTCAGCTAACGATGCACACAGAAAGCTTTGAACACATCTCCCAACATTAGGATTAGAAGAATTTAAGCTTGCTCTGCTACCGGGACTCAATTGTTTTTATTTATTTTTTTTCATTTTTCTTTATTAAGAAAATTTCTACTCACTCCACATACTATCCACAGATCCCCCCTCCTCCCTCCTCCCACCCTCCAGCCCTCTTTCCCAAGCCACCCCACATCCCCACGTTCCCCAAATCGAGGTCTCCCATGGGGAGTCAGCAGAGCTCAGCACACTGAGCCTAGGCAGGTCCAAGCTCCTTCCCACTGCACCAAGGCTGTGCAAGGTGTCACATCTCAGGCACCTGATTCCCAGAAGCCTGCCCATAGACCAGGGACAGTTCCTGATCCCCCTGCCTGGGTGCCCCCAAAAGATTTTGAGCCAAACAACCATCTTCTGTAACCAGAGGGCCTAGTCCAGTCCCATGGGGGCTCCACAGCCACCAGTCCACAGTTCATAGGCTTCCACTAGTGTGGCCAGTCATCTCTGCACGTCCTCCTATCATGATCTCAACGTCCCTCTCCTGTGGAATCTCTCCTCTCTCTCATCAATTGGATTCCCGGAGCTCAGCCTGGTGCCTGGCCATGGATCTCTGCATCTGCCTCCATCAATCACTGGACAAAGGTTCTATGATGACAGCTAGGTTATTTGCTAGGCTGGACACCAGAGTAGACCGGTACAGGCACCCTCTGGACCACTGCCAAGTTCATATCAGCATTATTCGTAATAGCAAGAGCCTGGAAACAACCTAGATGCCCCTCAACTGAAGAATGGATAAAGAAAATGTGGCACATATACACAATGAAGTACTACTCAGCAGTGAAAAACAATGATATCATGAAATTTGCAGGCAAATGGATAGAACTAGAAAACATCATCTTGAGTGAGCTAACCCAGACTCAGAAGGACAAACATGGTATGTACCCACTCATAAGTGGATACTAAATGTGAGGGAAGGGATGGCCAGACTGCAACCCACAACTCCAGAGAGTCTAGCTAACAGGGAAAGACCCTAGGAGGGACACATGGATGACCCTGTGAAGGAGAAGTGGATGAGATCTACATGAGTGGACTGGGTGTGGGGAGGTGATAGAGGACAAGGAGTGGGGGATGAGAACATAGGGAAATGGGAGGGTCAAGCTGGAACAGGGACAGTGTGGGAGGGCAGGGAGGAAGATACCATGATATATAAGGACATCATGGGAATAGGAAGAGGCAGGGTGCTGGGGAGGTTCTCAGGAATCTACAAGCTTGACCTCAATTGTTTTTCTTAATCATTAACCTAAGCCACAGTCTATACAGATCCTCAATAGAAACTCATGTGTTCTAGCTGTTTGACACTTACTTGTTTCATTTTTATTATCAAAACTCTATTTAAACTAACATTATTATCACTTAGATGGTACAGCTTAGGAGGAAGTCATCTTCATAATAGTCCACAGGTAAAAATGTCTAGTAGAATGGGATGTTCCTGTGAGATAAACATGGTACATTATAGGCAGTGGGAATCTCCCCACAGCTAATCACACCATGCCGGATGCCAGAGAAAGACAGCAGTAGCAAACATGTGAAGACACGGTAGAAGCAAAAGACATTCCAGGGTCTGTGGTCTTGGGGGATTTTCCTATCCAAGATTCACTGATCATGGAGTTGTCTCCTGGTGGGCTGACACCTTGAACTTCAGTTGCCACCTGCTGCTCCTCTGACATGGCCACCAGCAAGTTTCTAGTTGGGAATACGTAATTCTACAAAGAAGATATACATGGACAAATTCTGCTTGATACTTTATAACCAGAATTTACAGCTATGATATTTAGTATAATAGTTTTTATGGCACATTTATAGTTGTTCATTTTAGTGGTGACAAACATTTCATGCTTTTATGACGTGCCAGCCACATTTCTAAGAGATTTTACAGACATTATATTCTTTAACCTACAATAACCTAATATACAGGTTCAGGTTTTATACTCTTGTGCAAATAAGAAAAGAGTTGTGAAGGGTCACATCCCAAAGTATGAAATGCTGTGTTGTTTTTCTAAGATTATTCTATGGTGTGTGTGTGTGTGTGTGTGTGTGTGTGTGTGTGTGTGTGTGCATGTGCACACATGAGTGCAGGTTCCCTGTGGAGGAGAGAGGTATTGGATCTCCCTGGAGCTGGAGTTACAGGCAATTGTGAGCCACCCAGTGTAATTGCTGGCCTGGATTTCTTTTTAATTTAAGTAGACATAAAATTATATCCTATTTCTTATTTATACTGTAGAATTTAATTTGCATTATTTTTAGTAATAGTAGAGGAAACTCTATGCCTCATGCCTGTTTACAGTTGCAGGCTGGGGTGCTCGGTAGCAGCACACTTGCTCAGCTTATGTGAAGTCGTGGGTTTAATTTCTACCACTGTAAACAAATAAAAGCAAATAAAGCTGAGTGTAAAGAATGCTTAAAGATATATACTACTACAATGTTTTATAAAACTTTGTGAAATATGAAACAACTTTACTCTGTTCCTTTCATTTGCAATAGAAAAATTACTACATTTTAATAAGAAGCTCGAGTAAAGAGAGACTATCTTTTGTACAGGTGTGACAAATGCCAAGGACTACTTAGTTTTCTCAGGCACAAGATTCAGACCTTAGAATCCAAGGATTTGGATAAATTTAGGTTTAACATTTTTGCAAGATTCGTCGCAACTAAGGCTTTGTAGTTCATTTTCACTCATACACTGAAGGCACCTAATGCTATGGGACACCACAACAGTCTTGTGGATCCAGTGGAGATATGTGGCACAGGAACCCTGGGCATGTAGTTCAAGTGTCTGATGCTTTTTCATAGCTCATGGTTGAATCTGCTTTTGAATTTTTGTGTGTCTGTGTGCACTGGGAGTTGAACCATGTTTGTGTTTGAGACTCTTGGCATTAAGGGTGGTGGAGGAGAGCCCATTCATAACATTTGCTTGCTTGTATCAAACTGAAGCAAAGTGGACATATGAAAGTATTTCAAATGCCACTTTATACCTTTAAGACACAGAGAGATAGAAGAGGAAGGAGGAGGAGGAGAAGGCAGAGACCCTGAGAAGAATTAAAAACAAGGCTGTTTACTCTGACACATCTTATTCAATGACAGCAAGCTACAGTCAGCTAAGAATTTAAATCACATGGCTTGTCAAATTTTTTTTATATGTCTTTTCTCAACTGTCTTATTTTTAATACACTGCTATGTATCATAGTTTAAAACCCCTTTCTTTTGCAAATTTAGTAATCTTTGTCTTGAATTGGCCAGTCTTATATTTCATTCTTCCTCCATCCTGTCTTATTAGTTTAGAAAACACTTTAAACATATTATTGCTTAATGTTGACTATTTTGGAAGCAAAAGGAAAGAAAATATAGCTGGTGACAAAGGTACATGTTAGACTTTGCACAGCTACTCTGGGTACAAGTGTGGATTTGTGGCACTTCATTTTGATCCAAATATCACTTTTTCTAGGCTTGATAGATCTTTAAGTAAATCAATACTTTTTGTGTATATTGAGGGCTAGGAATTGAACCCAGTACCTCACATGCTAGCTAGAGACTTTATATCTCTAGCTCTCAGCACTTTTTTGAAAATATTCAAGGTATATTTGAGTAACTAATGTGACAAAGAGATTGACTTTTATAGAATGACTACATTAAGTATATAGCTAAAACTGATATTGTAATATTGGGTTGTCTTTAAGAATTATGTAGTCTTTTTTGGGGAGTTAGAGTTCCTGAAACTTGTTGGCTACTCAAACCGCCTAAGTCAAGGGCTTTTGTGTTCTTGTCTCGAGAATTCAGGGAGTACAAAGGGTCAGTTTTAGAGAGCCCATGACAGATTTATGGGTGGGAACTTAAGAAGGGGAAAGAGCCTTGGCATTTGAGTCAAGTGGCATGGAGGTCAGCTACATGGTAGGAAAAGGAGCTTCAGAGAAGGAGTAAGGAGGCCAAGAGTACCTGCAAAAGGATACTTGGGTTCTGGCTAGTAACTGAAAGAAAAACCAGAAGAGAAGGAAGAGGAAAGTGTATGCCTTTGTGAGTGGCAGGTAGGCCCAAAAGAAGCTTCTCGAAGCTTGTAGGCACTGCACTAAGGGCAGGAGTCCTGAGAGGGAAAAAGAAAAGCACATTACCTCACTAAAGGCCTAACTGTTCCTATCTCTTTAGCATGGCTTAAGGTGAACCTGCCTTCTTGAGGAGTGGTTGTTCCCTTGGGTAGATGATTGGCGAGCCCAACTGGGTTAACTCTTAAGGAAAGAGGCAATGGCATGATCCACTCAGAGGCAGATTCCATTCTTTTGGCTAGGAGGCAACAGTTTTCCGTCATGCTACGCTAAAATTCTCCACTCTGAAGATGTAGTCCTAAAATTCTTTAGGAGCCAGACCAGAGGTCAGAGATCACAAACATTTTTGGCATCTCTGGTCTCCATCCAGGACAGGACTAAGGATATTTTTGTCTAATGGCATAGGACACAGATTGAAACCTCTAACACTAACCTGCCTGTCCCATTTCTATTTCCCATCCTGGTCAATACATATTTATCATTAATCTTGATAGTTAATTTCTAGTAATGTATTAATGTTTACTTGACAATATTAAATACATTCAGTATTTTGTGTCCTGAATACATTATTTAAGGAGCATGTAGGGCAGCATACAATAAATTATAGAAAAAACAAGCCATTGAAATAGGGAATAAATTTGTAAGTCATTGATTCATTTATTCATGAATAATGAAGATAATAGACCATGGTCTTTGCTCTTAAGAAATACAGACTTGAATGGGCAGAGTTGCTATCACCTGCCACTGTAGTCTTGTGTATTCTGTGAGGACTGTTCAGAAAGGATTGGTTGGAGGAGATTTGATACCTGAAAGGCTTTCATTCTTTGAAGAGGAAGCCGTGTTCTATTTGCTAGTGATCTTGTATTTGGAGAGTACTTGGGAGCGTGACATGTCAAAAGACGACATTTAAAATTGTAAATACCAAGATCCTGTGAGAAAGTAACAACCACCAACACATGTGGGTATTAGGAGCCATGAAAATACCACTTTTATTTATTTGAATGAACTCATCACTGCATTTCTTGATATAACAGATGAAGATCAAAATCACTAAGGCAATCTATCTAAACAAAGTCATTGGATATTTATGACTTAAAACAGTAGTGCTCTTTTTAATGTGAAGGTTAGGTATTTGCTTGAATAGATGAATAAAATGTCTAAACTTATTAGTTTTTACATTAATTACTATCTAACAGTTAAATTGATGCATATATCCCTTTAACTTGTTGAATATCTAAATCTCTAGGACACAAAGAAATTTTCCCTTACTGCCAAGGTTATATTGTTGCCACCATGGCGGTCTTCTCTGGTTTTTCAAAAATCCTTTAACTTTTTCTTTTGAAATTACTGAATATATTCTGTAATGCTTGTCACACATTAATGTCAATGAATCCAAGCTATGTTTAAGTTATCTGCTGGCATCTAGTAATTATCCAGAACCGTGAAATGCATGGCAGTGTGTTCTGATGTGTAAAATTTCAATCCTGAAGAGAATTCCTCAATTTAAAACACATCTTTAAACACTTTTAATTTAAACTTTTTGTATGAAAATTACAAATACTTTCTTTAATTAGAGTTCCTGTTTGATCAAGAGTTCGCTAGGTCTGCTGTCTCCCAACATAGAATAAATTATTAGAGAAATAGCATGATGTTGCCAGGGCAAGTTTCAAGTCATTAAAAAAAAAAACAACTCTGATTTTCTAAGCAAAAATTTTTTGTTGTATTAGAACACTAACCAAGATCTGTATAAGTAATCAATTGTATGCATTAGAAGTAGTTACTCAGACCAAATTACTTTAAATGGAATTTGTTTTTTTTAAATGCTCTGCCCTCATATAATGAAAGAATATTAAAATCACTCTCTATTCTGTCTTGAGAACTTTTTAGCTAGATGTTGTTTTCAGTCCTGTTTTGGACCGGCACTTAAACAAACAGACACTCTAACCTGAGAATTATGTTGGTATCAGACACAAAGTATGTGAATTCTGATACCTTTTCATCGAATGTACGCTAGGAATTCTATTTTTTAAATGGTATCCTGCCAGCTTTTTCACAATCCATTAATTCCTGGATCAGCATCAGAAGGAATGTCAGAGCAGAGTGAAATTCTTGTAAGACACAGATGTCAGGATCAAAAGTCAGAGGCATTCTCTGAGCAGCAGGGAAGCAAGCTTGTGAGACTTTAATCGGGACAATTAGTATCTACCATGTGACAGTCTCGGTCCCCGGCCTTATATGTTTGTGAAGTTCCAGCATGCTGGAAAGACACACTTCCAAGTTTGATGGAAAATTTCATAAGCTTTTGGTCTCATTATTTTTAGCCACGATTCTTAAGTTTTCTTGACTGTCTCCAAATGTCCTTAAATGGTAATCGGTTGATGCACTTAGGTAAAGTAGGGTCCAGCTTGCTATGGAGACAGATTTTCATCTTCTGTGAGTGGATGTAATGCAAAATGACCAGCTTTCTGGATGTTTGTGATCTTTAGTACTCAGGAGGCTTCACCAGCTATTTTATACCTCAAGAGTGAAAGCTTTTACCGTGTGCTCCCAGGTCGCTCCAGCAGAGACTCAATAACTGTGAATCGTTGATGAAGGGAAAGCACTTAAAGTTGGACGGTGGTATTTTAGCCAAAGAATTCCTTCAGAATCAGCTATTATATTTCTCCTTATGCTGTCACTAAACTAAAATATCATCATTAATAAAAAAATCCACCAGTAGTTTTCTTTACATGCCAACAAACTAACTTATTTCTCCCAGTACTGCTACTTGGATTATTTTCACCCATCTTTTTTGTGTAGTTTATAATAATTCCTTTGTTTGGGTGTCCATGAGGGGGGTAACCTGTAGTATAACGACCTGTAAGTTCAAAATCCTTTCTGGTGATGAGGAATGACCCTTTAAGGTGTGAGCTGTGATATAGCTGAGAAGATTCCGATACCAAAGTTTAGACCTCTACTATATAATAGGACCAGTCAACTCACACTCAGTAGAAGAGGTCATTATAATTAGCTAGTGATAATGATTATTATTATTGTTATTATTATTATTTGTTTTTTTTGAGACAGGGTTTCTCCGTGTAGTTTTGGTGCCTGTCCTGTATCTTGCTCTGTAGACCAGGCTGGCCTCGAACTCACAGAGATCCGCCTGGCTCTGCCTCCCGAGTGCTGGGATTAAAGGCGTGTGCTGTCATTGCCCAGCCTGTGATAACTATTTTTAAGAAGCTAAAAGCCAAGGGCAGGAGTATGAATGAAAGAACAGAGGACATAGGGAGGGACCAGGAGAGGTGCAGTAGAGACAGGAGCACCAAGCTGGGAAGTGCTAGGCCAGCTGAAGGTGGAGCTTCCCTCTTCCTCTGCACGGCACCCAAATAGTACTATATTTTGTTGCATCATTAAGATAATATTTTCTTAATATTATTAAAATGTTAGAGAACACCTTTAGTATTTAGTTCAAGAGAATTTAATAGTTGAGTTCATGTATTTTAAATGGTGCCTGGTGTTGGACATTTTTGGTTATCTCAATCTGTTCTGTTTATGAAGTTGTAAACTCTGTGCTCTGAGAAGTGTCCTTCCAGCAACTCATGTGGTCCTTGGTTGTATTTGCTCACGGTTTCTTTTTAAAACGTTCATTATATATATTCATTGTGCATGGTGCCATGTTATAGAGACACTTTCCCACAAGTATACATTGTACATCTCCCTTCCCTGAACCTGTTAGTCACCTTTGTTTGTTTTCTAATTGCATATCAAATGTATATACATGAGTTTCATGTCTATATAAAATCCGGGAACCACAAATGAGAAGAAACAGGACAAATGTCTTTCTGAGACTTGGCTTGATTCACTTAATATCATTGTCTCCAGTTGTATCTATTGTGATTCATGTCATGAAACTTTTGTATAGCTGAAAACAGCTGCATTTTGCATCTCCTTTATCAGTTCCTCTGTTGGTGGACACCTGAGTTGGTTCCATGACTTAGCTGTTGTGAACGGTGCTGCAGGAAGCATTGATGTGCTGGTGTAGCGTTCTTTGAAGTAGATGCTCAGGAGTGGTGCAGCTAGATTAGTTAGTAGATCTAGTTAGATTTAGGGAAACGCCATACTTATTTCTATGGTGGCTGGAGTCATTTGAAAGTCCCACCACCTCCTTGACAACATTTGTTGTCATCTTCTTAATGATTGCCATTCTGACTGAAGTGAATCAAAATTTTAATGTAGTTTTAATTTACGATTTTCTTTTAAAAACTGTATGTTTATTCCAAATTTGTTTGTTGATTGGGTGTATTTTATTTCTTTTTGTTTCATTATTTTTTTCTTTGTACCCTAAGTATTAACCACCTTTCAGATCAGATATATGCTAACAAAGTTTTTTTTTTCCCATTCTGTAGGCTGATTCTTCACCCGACTACCTATTTCCTTGGCTATAAAAAACATTTTAATTTCATGATGTCCTATTTGTTGACTGTAGCATTATTTCATGAGTGACTAGAATCCTATTAAGAAATCCTTGCTTATTCCTAAATCCTGGCATGTGCCACACCACTAAGTTTTATTTCCTAGTCAAAAGTTGCCTTCAAGACAAACTCTGTGGTCACACCTTCCAAATAAAGTTGTTGAATTTTGAATCTGCCTTGGACAATGTTCCAGTTAAATGACAATGGTAGAGTGAGCAATGATTGACTCCATGGCAACCCTTACCTGTGTGCTTCAGAAATACAAGCATATTATTGAATAGCTTCCTCAAGTATAGAAGAAAGACTTACACATTTTCATTTTGATGGTGCTGATGGAATAGGTAACAACTGTTTACTTGTGGAATAATTTCACATACATCATGACAGTTAGTCCTTATATCATTCAATAGACATAATGAGATCAGCTCAATAGACTTAGTAAGGTATTTGAGGGTCATTTTGGCAGGAAGTGCTGTAAGCAGCATTGAACTTTATACTCTTTCCACTTCAATAACTTTGAAAAAATTACCATGAAACAGGATAACACTTTCAAAATACTTTAAGACAGATCTTAGAGTAAGCAGGTTTGTTTTATGTACCCTGAGATGTAATAAGAATGTATCTGGTCTCTGCTCACAATTCCTGAAACACAGCTTCTAAACCATGTTGGTCTCCAATAAAAGAAGAGACAGGAATCTCTTATATATTTGGTCTTAGTGATGGATTCTTATCATGAGAGTTTCTATGATTTTTCAAGCTTCTGGAATGTTAGGTGTCTTGTACATGATACAGAGATGCCTTACAGCTGGACCTCCTGGACAGTGCTAGGAAAGAGGAAGGCAAAAAGAGCTCCACGGAAATGAGTTGTTCAATGTAGACCTTGCTAGTTCCTTTTGCAGAACATAATGTCTGTGAGCATTGTATTTGTCATGTGTTTTAGTATATTACTTTTAAATAATGTCTTATTAACTTTTTGAGATTTTCATACAATGAGTTTTGATCATATTCATCTCTTTCCCCTAGTCCTTCTTTATTTACTATTTTGTGTTGGTGTATAGCCTACTATATCATACTCTAGCCATTCACTAACGTATTCTTCCCCTAAAAGAACTTTTTCCAGTTAGAATATTGTGAATCATAACAGGTGCTCTTATATATGTCTTTGGGGGGGGGAAATATAGTTACTCATTATTATGGGATACAAACAACTAAGAGAGATATTTTCTGTTGTTGTTAAGGCAAAGAGTGGGCATATTTTTTGACAAGAAGTTTTCTGAAATGAATGGAGTGACTTATATACTTGTAGCTTATAGACTGGACCATGTTGAGGACTTAAGATTTTATTGTAAATGTAATGGACCACCTTTGAGGCACCTTAAGGATTTATATGTGTTAATTCACATTTCAGGGAGATTGCTCAGTGAACATGAGATGTAGGACCAGGAAGCAGGGAGAATAATGAGGAGGCATTGAGACAATCATTCAGTTCAGAAAAAAATGGGTGACATCTTAGCACCCATTTGACTTGTCCATGATTGGCTTCTGGCTTTCCATCTCTCAAACCCTTATTTAAGTGACTATAGAAATTAGACTTTTCCCCTGAAGTCTCAGCCTCAGTGACTGACATTAGAGCCTCAGTTTACCAGCTAAAAATACAAGCTCTGTCCCAAGTGGTCTGTTTCCAAAGCAGCTGATCTTTTGTGTGGCAGATGTAGTTTTTAGCTCATAAATCTAGCCAAGTTCCTCAGCTCTGAACCTAACTTTGTGATTGGCATACAATCTTAAAGCAAGACAGAAAGCTAGGTTTTGACATATTGTTTTATTTTATTTGCTGAACAACTGACTGCTTTGGCAATGAGTCCAAGATGCTCTTACAGATTGCCAAGGAAGGTTTTGGGAGCTGAAGCTTAGTGATAAATAATTCAGGGTTTTCTTTTTTAATATGGCAGTATTTCTCCACAGATTTTAATGGTACATTTGGTTGTGAATTCAGCACTATTGCTTATTTGCTTCATAGAGACCACAATAATCAGATTTCACAGTGATAGGTTATAATTCATAGCACCCAACTGGTTCTTTTAATAAAAACAGTTCTTGAAATGATAAAGAATGAACAGAAAATGGAAGGACAAGCTTGGAAAATAGGCAGAAACCAGGGGATGACAGAGGCTAGTGATACATTTTTGTCATTGAGTCGGGGCCTCCAGATGGAATGTCCACATCCGGGCACAATACAGACTACCTTTCACCAGGCGTTTGTGCTCTGTTCTGGGGAAGGTCCTTTTGGGCTTCCAAGGAGGGAGATAAAGCACCATCTCTCAACAATAATACATTTGTTTGGGGGATTCTCCTTAATTCAAACAGTTCAGTACTGGATAATTCTAAGTCAAAGAAAAAGAAAAAAATACTCACAATAGAGACCATTGTGTTCCAGCACTTTAAACATAGTGCTTGGCTTTAATTGACAACAATAATCTCCCTCCCTCTCTTCCTTCCCCGTTCCTTTGCCCCTTCCTTCCTTCCTTCCTTCCTTCCTTCCTTCCTTCCTTCCCTCCCTCCCTTCTTCCTTCCTTCCCTCCTTCCTTCCTTTCTTCCCTCCTTCCTTCCTTCCTTCCCTCCCTTCTTCCTTCTTCCCCTCCTTCCTTCCTTTCTTCCCTCCTTCCTTCTTTCCTTCCTTCCTTCTCTCTTTCCCTCCTTCCTTCTTTCCTTCCTTCCTTCCTTCTCTCTTTCCCTCCTTCCTTCTCTCCTTCCCTCCTTCCTGTAGCATGAGTCTTAAAAGTCCTTCTCCAGGCCAAATGCTTCTAGTTTCTGGTCCTCATGCTTTATATACCTTTCTGCTTTCTACTACTACTCCCTGGGATTAAAGGCTTGCTTTCTGGGATTAAAGGCGTGAGTCACCATGCTTGGGTGAATCCTTGAACAGATGGATTTCTGCCTCTGGAATGCTAGCTGATCTCATTATGTCTATTGAATGATATAAGGACTAACTGTCATGATGTATGTGAAAGTAAACAGTTGTTACCTATTCCATCAGCACCATCAAAATGAAAATGTGTAAGTCTTTCTTCTATACTTGAGGAAGCTATTCAATAATATGCTTGTATTTCTGAAGCACACAGGTAAGGGTTGTCATGGAGTCAATCATTGCTCACTCTACCATTGTCATTTAACTGGAACATTGTCCAAGGCAGATTCAAAATTCAACAACTTTATTTGGAAGGTGTGACCACAGAGTTTGTCTTGAAGGCAACTTTTGACTAGGAAATAAAACTTAGTGGTGTGGCACATGCCAGGATTTAGGAATAAGCAAGGATTTCTTAATAGGATTCTAGTCACTCATGAAATAATGCTACAGTCAACAAATAGGACATCATGAAATTAAAATGTTTTTTTATAGCCAAGGAAATAGGTAGTCGGGTGAAGAATCAGCCTACAGAATGGAAAAAAAAACTTTGTTAGCATATATCTGATCTGAAAGGTGGTTAATACTTAGGGAACAAAGAAAAAATAATGAAACAAAAAGAAATAAAATACACCCAATCAACAAACAAATTTGGAATAAACATACAGTTTTTAGAAGAAAATCGTAAATTAAAACTACATTAAAATTTTGATTCACTTCAGTCAGAGATAGTCTATAGAATTGACTACTGCAATTTCATATTTTGGGTTAATTCAGTGATACTTATTGAGAAATAAGTGTATTATGAGAATCTAGGCAAGCCTGTTCATCTAAATTAAATTGTTTATTTTCTGTGTATCTACGTCACTGACACATTGTCCAACTTCTATGGGTGCCTGAGGGCAAACTGAAAACCATTTGATGTATGCAAGCCAAAGACAGAATAACATTAATTTTTTTTTTTGGTTTTTTTTGAGACAGGGTTTCTCTGTGTAGCTTTGCGCCTTTCCTGGAACTCACTTGGTAGCCCAGGCTGTCCTCGAACTCACAGAGATCTGCCTGCCTCTGCCTCCCGAGTGCTGGGATTAAAGGCGTGCGCCACCACCGCCTGGTGAAATGAAGGGTATAACAATAATAACTGGCAGGAAGCTTGAATTTCCTTTATGGGTATGAAAAGAATCAGGTTTGAGTGTTACACAATCACATGAAAATGGGAAACTCTGATTTGATAAATTGTAGCATAAGTAATGGTCCTAATTGTACCATACCTCCATTAGTGAGTGCAAGGGGATACAATGCCATATACTGCTTTTAAATTATTTATTCTCTCTGAACTTTTTCTTACTTTATTACCTTT
>CABHPH010139014.1:0-31257 GCA_902168325.1 Peromyscus nudipes
CCCTCTTTTAAAGCTTGAGGACAGAGAACACCCTGTATATTTCTGTTGCTGAAATATTAATGAAGTCTTTTCCCATATGACTCATAGGATTTCTCTCCAGATTCACACAGCATGAGCTCTGGCTAGATATTGCTTATGAGGTTCATATCAAAGCACACAAACTCTGGCATCTTCTATGAGTATAAATAATTCAGAATTGCTTGAATATTTTAGACCAGTGATCATATACTATATATTGTTAAGTACCTGAGGATGCCAGCAGATAGAATCTTCAAAATGTGTACAATTCCCAATGGAAATCGGCAGAGGCAAGAAGGAAATTATTATTATTATTTTGCATTTGAAAGGGATAGTCCAAGCCCCACTCCAGAGTTCTTACCCCCAAATTTGAAAAGTCCTTAGTGGTTGAGGATTGCCTACTGGTTGATATCTTATTTAAGTCAGTGGAGATGTCAGCTTAATGAAACACCTCTTTACTGTATCCAGTTTGGAATTTAGATTTCTTGTTAGAACAAATTAGAACCAAAAGAAAAACAGTGACACAAGGCTCATGGCCAACCAATCAAACACAATTACATGTATAATAACCACGTCAATACTATGTTTAAAGCATTGTGAACTAACACAGCCAATTTGGTGGTTCATCTACTGGTTTCTTTTTCATATTGTTGGTACTGAAAGCATCCCGCAGTTATATGCAGATGCAGCCTCCAAGCCTCCTTCCTGATCCCTTGTCCAGACCAAATTCAGCCACTTTTGTAGATACTTCTTGGCAGGTAGGCACTCAGAGAGCTCTCCAAATTTCAGGTTCTTTTACTCTCTTTGTTTTCTAACAACACTTCACTTAAGTGGTTCCCTTGTATGTCAGATGGCAGGAGCAGCATTTCACTGTAGGATCAGGATAGCTGGGGGACCAGAGGGTGCTTCTAGACTCCTAAGCTTCAAACATCATCTCTCCGGGTACAGACCTGGGGCTCATGGGATTATTACATTGAGCATGTGAGGGTGTGGGCAACTGAGGAATATTTTTGAATCATCTATACATTTTCATTTGACTTTTTATCCACCAGTCCAAATGTATTTCTCGTTCTTTGTGTTGAGTGATGGAGCCACCGAAGATGCTGCATTATAGCTTCTTTCAGAGTCTGTCTGTCTCATGCCAACTCCATAACCCCCCAGATTCGAATTACTAATCTCTTCCTTCTGGACGTGGTGCCATTGACAGGTGAGGCTCTCAGGAGACGAAGAGGCCATTTAGTGCTTTTATAAAAGAGGCCTGTGGACCCCTAGCCACACTGTCTGTGAGGAACAGACCCTTGCAGACTCGAGGTTTGTTGGTTCCTTGGTCTTTAACTTCCAGGCCCCAGAACTGTGAGCAGTAAATTTCTCGTTTACAGATTGCCATGCCTAAGGTATTTCGTTATAGCAATCCACATGACTAGAGCAGTAACTAAGTGCCTGTTTAGGACCTGTGTCTGACTAGGGTACCCACATGTTAACTGATCAGTGCTCAGATGTAGTTAGTTTAGCCTGTCAGGAGCAGGAACCATCACAGCTGGCTCCATTTCTATACAGATGAGTAGCTGGATAGATACCATCGCCGAATCAGGCTGCCAGCCCTTCTGATTGGGATCTTTGACTGTGAATTTGCATGAACACCTGTTAGCTATACAGTCAAATACTGCCTAATTGAGTCTTTCTGTAAATGATGTTTTATAGTGTATAACTGTGCTTGGGGGCTTCACAGACATTTCTGGGGCTTTATGACTCAGGGAAAACAAACCTGAAGCAGTTTTCTTTAGGAAGGTGGGGACAGTCACTGAGCAGCTGCGGTTCGCCGCCTGTGGTAGCAGAAGATGAGTGGGCTTAAACTGGGAATCCTTGCCTCCAGGGAGCTCGGGTCCATTAAGGATGGTGCAGTTGCAGTCCAAATCACTGCATTTTAAGAAAATTAACAGCTCTGAGGCTGGAGAAAAGGCCACACACATGTGCTGTCAGTCAGTTTCACGGTTGTCTCCCTCTGACCATTAACGAGTTCTCATCCTTTGAAAGGCAGAGTAAACTTCCCATAGGTAAATTGCTCCTAGTATGTGGTAAGTTATTTTTCTTATCCAGGGCCCTTGGCCTTGCTTGGAGGAGTCTTCTAGAAGCAAAGAGGTCCTTCATGAGCACTGCAACCTTGGGCTCTGATTGTACATTCTCTGTATTCCTGGGAGAGGGCTTGTATGGTGATATTTTTCTTTTGTACCAAAATGTTAATTGTATGTTAATAAATAAAGTTGCCTGGGGGTCAGAGCTATTAGCAAGCCATAGGAAAGCAGGGCAGTGGTGGTGTACGCTTGTGATCACAGCACTTGGTAGACAGAGCTAGGTAAGTCTCTGTATGTTCAGGGATACAGCCAGCATTGGATACACATGCCTTTAATCTCAATACCAACCATAGAACACCTGGAGGTCTATACAGACAGGCCGTGATGAGGCAGTCCTGTGGTTGGGTTTACAACCAATGAGAAGGCAGAACAGAGACTATATAAAGACTTTAAACAGGAAGTAGCGTCTCCTTCGGAGAGGTAGGACCACTGCAGGAGGAAGGGTAAGGTTTTAGCTCTTAGCTCTGACCTCTTGGCTTTCTTCTTTGCATTGGTTCTGTGTTTCTTATTTATAAGACGGTTGGTTACATCTACAGGCTTGTTTCTATAGGTGGCTTGGGAAATTGGAGTTCACTTAAATCTCCTTACCCCCGGAAGTGCTATTAGGATGTGGTGTACACGAACACATTCCTTCCATGTAGTTTAATGATGCGACCTTACTTTTCTCCCCTTGAAAGTAAGCCGTCAGTAGTAAGGCGTGGTGGCACATGTTTGTAATCACAGTACTTGGGTGGCAGAGGCAGGAGGATCACAAATTGAAGTCCAGGTTGAGCTACATAGTGAAATTGATACAAAAAACAACCAAAGCAAGCCGGCAATCACTAGTTCTGTCTAACACTGTTGGATTAGCTGATAAGGAAAATTGAGTTACTGTATTAGTAATGTGGTGATTAATACTTTTTTGTGTGTGTGAATTAGAATTGTACATGTGTTTTAAAATCAGTTATCAAGGCTAATTTGAAATTAATAAATTTTTCTGGGAGTTGCAGGAACATAAGGAGTGTATGAATCCTTTAACTGTTTAAAGAAATCACTTTTGCTACTTTTCTGTTTTGCACTCACTAAACATTGGCCGCATTAATATGTATTGTTAATTGTAGAGTAAGAAACACTTGTTGCACACCTTGGAATGCTGGGTAAAAGATTTTAAAGTTTTTACTAAGATAGTCTCATGCTGGAGAATAAGGGAGGTCTTAGGTGTGTTGACTGGTGTAGTTAATTGCATAGTTTTGGGTGAAGAAACCACCATGTCCTCTGCGAGTGATAAAAGTCTACTTGTTTCTGTTCTTGGAGATGGGACCACACATGCCTTTCTGTGTTCTCGGTGTCACAGCGGTGACATCAGTGAAGACAGAATCCTGCAGCCTCTTGTCTTGTTCCTTTTGGGTTGATTTCCTATGAAAATGCTGACTTTTGTCAAGTATTCCTGCATTGTTTCTAGTTCCTAATTAAAATGTGTGTGCTCACCTGTGGGCTTGTTACATTTCGTCTTTTTCAGGCATTTTAAACAACTGTCAAGTGGAATGGAATTCATGAGAATTAATGGAACAACGTTGAGGAATCTGGAAATCCTGCAGAATCAGGTCAGGATGACGCAAAGGCTAGTTGATTAAAAATGACTTGTAGTAAACAAAGAAGGAAAGACTGGAGTGAGGGAGCAGCCTGTTTTAAGAGTGCAGCCTGTCTGTCACCTGGTGTTACTTATGACGGTAGTACCACTTGGGGTGGGCAGACTACAGGCTATTGTTTTCAGTAATTGAAGGACATTGCATCCTGATGTTTCTACAGCAAATATTTCTTAGAATGGGTGTTGTCTTTGAAAATTAATATGAAGGGTTTGTCTTCATCCAGTTGATAAGTGTTTTTCCTACACACATTTAACTTCTTGTTAATGTCTACACTTTTATTTCATTATGTGCATATGAGACAAGTTACTGTGATGCTCAGCTTGACTTTAAGATGCATGGGATCCCCTCTCACAAGCCCTCATTATTACTTACTTGCCCTTCATCAATAATTTAAGACCATAATGGAAACACTTAGATTATTGCTATTATTCACTTTTAAATTCTTACTGGGAAAACTGGAATATAAACCAGTGTTCTAACAAAATCGCAAAGAAACAAAGTGTAATTCCAGGTAAATTCTAGATTACTTGGTGAAGTAGTGGAGAGTCTTCTACATGAAGTGTTTTCAAGCCCGTCTAAATACTCATCACTGCGTCCATGTAAACCCTAGTTTATTTTCTTCAATCTTGTTTCCTCATCTTCTCATCTGTCCCGTGTAGTCCAGCTCTTTTTTTATCGAGGAACATTTTTGTCTGTCTGTCCTTCTGTAATGGAGGTGCTGTAACCCCTGAATTCTGCTGTAGGTGGCTCTCCCTAGCTCTGCACACCAGCCCTTGATAGGAAACAGGAAGCAGGATGAAAGCTTGTTCCGTGGCTGGAGGAGTTACCCACAGAGCCCTCATTTCTCTTGTTCCTGTCACATCGCAAGCAGACCTATGAGAATCACTTCTCAAATCCAGTTCCTAAGGCAGAGTCACCTGTCACCATCCAGGTCAGGGTGTGGGGTCTAGTGGACACAGAGAATGAGAACTACTGTCCACTACTTACCTCTGCAGCCTGCCGTGGCCTCATCAACAGAGGCTTCAGGGTAGTTTATTGGCAGTTAACCCAAGGCTGCACACTCTTTGTGTATGTAGGATATATCCAGGCTTTCCCTTGTGTGAACGGGTGCCTCTTCTTCCTCGCACATTAAACGAGCACTTCTTAGGAAGAGCACGTTATGCTGGGCATGTGCAATATTTAAAATCAGGGTTGAGGATGCTTAGTGGTAGGACAGTTGCCCGGCATACAAAAGCCCTCTGTTCAGTCACTCCGCTGAAAAACCATTAGGATAGATGGGCTAATTAGGGCACATAAACAGCGACACAAATATAATACTGTACTATATTGTAATCTATAATTGTCTCATTAATAAGACTTGTTTGCTGATCTCTTTCAGACTGATAGGAAGACCAGAGGAAGTCTGCTCTGGGTTTTAGACCACACTAAGACCTCATTTGGGAGGAGGAAGTTAAAGAAGTGGGTGACCCAGCCATTGCTTAAATTAAGGTAAGAGGAATTTGCGTGTGTGTTTAAACTGTGAATATAATATTGTGAAACTGAAAATATATTAGCTTCTTTGAAACTAAAGTGACCATTGATAATGACATCACAGTCTTAAATTTACAAGAATTATATTTTATAACTGACAGTGGACTGTTTAACAGTACTGAGAGCCAACCCCATCCCCCACAGCAGTCAAGAGCAAGCCTGCTCGCGGATCGGAAGCTATGGGCGTTGTTGGGGATAGTCTGGTTGGTTTGGCAGCAGCGGTGTGAGGGTGTACTGAGAGAAGGGGGAGAAACGGCCGATGCCTTCTGTGGAGGACGTAAAGGTGAGACTTGGAAGGCACTAACTAAGGAGAGTTAACGTGGCGGTTCTAAGCCTGGCAGGGCTGTGGTCAGAGCTGGCCTTGTTGTAGAGGGGACTACATGGCATTGCTGATAAAGCTCTCACGATCGTGGAGCAGTGTTGAGGGCCTGAGCTGAAGAAGTACAGTTTTACTGCTGTGGTAGCCGACGTGAAGGTCCTTCTGGGAAGGTACTTGAGACCAGTTCCTCCACCGGCGCTGTCCAGTGTGTGCACATCAGAATGTTCTGGGACCTTCATTGCAGTGCTTGGGTCTAGCCCCACATATTGCGATTGATTGGTCTGTGTTCTGGCTGGGGGCTAGAGTTCTTAGGTTAGATGACGGATACGAAGGTAAATGTGGGAACTCCTTGGAACTGTGTGTGGCCCGCGGACGTGTTCAGTTAATTTTTACTGAGTGGGTGCTTTTTAGTTATCAGGCTCTTACTATGTGCCAGTATTCCATACTCAAAACCTCTCACTGCATGGGTCCTTGACTTGAAGGAACAGACCTAGGAACAGACCCTGAAAGCTTCAAAACCCTGCTTGGTGTCTCATGGCCCATAGCAGTAATGGCCAGCTCTGAACCCTGCAGTGACCCTAGAGCCTGAGCAGGCCTCGGCCGTTGTCCTGACCCCTCACACAGTATGACTGAGCACACATTGAGTTGTAGCTGTGAAGAGCAGTTGTGCTGTGTTTGCTGAGTGAGCCAATCCCCGGGAGCCTCAGTTCTGCTGTCCTGTGGAAAGCAGTAATTCTACCCACCACTGAGCTCTCTACCCGATAGCAGGTGACTGGTGAGGGCCTTTATGTGCCTTGCGATTCTCTCTGTAACTTTTAAAATTAATTGTATTTATTTATTTGTGTGTGTGTGTGTGAGAGAGAGAGAGAGAGAGAGAGAGAGAGAGAGAGAGAGAGAGAGAGAGAGAGAGAGAGAGAGAGAGAGAAAGAAAGAACAGGTGTCCACAGAGGCCAGAAAAGGGCATATAATCAATCCTTTGAGCAGTTGTGAGCTGGCTGGCTGTTATGGATGGGTGCTGGAAACTGAATTCAGGTCCTCTCTAAGGGCATCAAGGGCTCTCATCTACTGATCCACCTCTTTCTCCAATCTCCTGCTCCGCCTCTTTTAAACCTCAGTATTATTAGCTCCATTTTACCTGAGGATGAGTAGGTAGCCACTGTCTTCAGTCACATCATGATACGTTCTAAGACGTTACCGACGACAACCCGGTCACTTCAGATCACCGAGCTATTCTTGATCACTGCCTTCACGCTCTAACAGTGTGTGGCTGGTGTGCATCTCTTCTTGTGTCCTGTTAAATAAGATGACCTCATCATAGCTGTTTACAGCTACATGAGCCCTGTTTCCATGTAAAAGTCTGAGAGCTAAGATTTCAAAATCTCTCTCTTTCTCTCTCTTGGAGGGAGCACACAATTCAACCAATAACAAACAGGCTGTACATTTCAAATTTTCCCTCCATTTGGCATAAGTAGATTGGATGTAGCCATCATTTAAATATTTTGCACACAGATTTGATATCTGAAGTGAGATTGTAAGGAACCCCAGAATTTTGTAAATTGTATAATTCTTGTGCTTTTTATATCTCTAGCACATTTCTCTGAAAAATCACTACCCATCTTCTCTTTGAAAAACATCCTTGTTCTAGCTCTTTAAGTGAGATGTTTATGAAAAGGATTGGATTGATTTTAAGGATGAAAGAGAAACATTTATACATAATTTTTAAAGTAGACAAAGTATTTGCATAGAAAGAAACAGAGGTCTTTTTTAAAAAAATTTACATTTGAAGTCCAAATGTAAGCCTACGGAGAAGAAAAGCAGCAGAGTAGGGTGGACTGAGGAGCTGTGGTCTGTGCAGACAGCCAGGGCAAGTACTGTTGGCACAGCTCTGCACTTTGAGGTTCTCAGAAAGATCAAGAGAAAGAAGTGGTGGGGTGAGCAGCTCATCTCTCACTTGCTGCATCGCTGATCCAGATTATCTATTGATTTCCAACCATCTTCAGAGTAAGTTGATCCTGCTTTTTAATAGATAAGGAAAACGAAGACTGGTTAGTTATCCAAGGCCATCTAGCCAAGCACGTAGGTAGGTCAGTGTTTAAAAGCACAGTGCTATGAGATTTAAGCTCAAGTTCTGATTTCCTTGTTAAGTTTTGTCACTTTGAACATGTTGTCACCTTTTCTAAGCCTCAGTTTCTTTCCCTGTAACATAAGAATTACCATGCCTGCCTTGTACCTACCTACCTCCTACAAAGATCAAATGAAATACTATTTACAAAGGATCAGAATGCTTCTTAGTGTGAGTGTCATGGTCAGAAGACAGCTGTGCTCATTTCTCTGGTAAAAATGCAGAAGCAACAACAAAGTAAATTGTCCAGTTCTATATCGTTCTGTTGTATAGCAGTTAAAATGAATGATCTAAATCTACGTATATGCGCATGGATGGATCTCAAAAAACAGTATGAAAATGCTATCACTTACTTAAGTCTTACAACTGTGATATCTTCAGGGGCTCAGATAGGAGCATAAAAATATGAAACCTAAAGCAGAAAGGATGTTTATTGGTATTGCGGCAGTGGTCACTTCCAGGGAGGTAGAAATAGGAAAGAGGACATAGGTCACATGGTGGTTTACATGTGGTCATGTGTCAGTAATGGATACATTGTGAAAAGTGTTTTGTGACCTCCCCAGGCATGTTGTGTGCTGGCTAGTTTTATGTCAACTTGACATAAGCCAGAGTTATTTTGAATGAGGGAACTCAGTTGAGAAAACACTGTAGATGTAACCAACCGTCTTATTGAATAAGAAACACAGAGCCAATGTAAAGATAAAAGCCCAAGAGGTCAGAGCTAAGAGCCTTACCCTTCCTGCTTCAGCGATCCTCTTCAGCCAAGAGAGACTTACTTCTTGTGTGTTTGTCTTTATATAGACTTTCTGTTCTGCCTTCTCATTGGTTGTAAACCCAACCACATGACCTCCTTGTCACTGCTTGTCTGTACAGACCACCAGGTCTTCTATGGTTGGTATTGAGATTAAAGGCGTGTGTCTCCAATGCTGGCTGTATCCTTGACCACACAGAGATCTACCAAGCTCTGCCTACCAAGTGCTGGGATTAAAGGTGTGCGCCACGACCGCCCAGCTCTGCTATGGCTCTAATAGCTCTGACCCCCAGGCAACTTTATTTATTAACATACAAATAAAATATCACCATAAAACACCCTCACTAGATTGGCCTGTGGACAAGCCTGTGAGGCAGATGCTTGATATGGGAGAGCCTTGCTCACGGTGGGTGGTGCCTCCCCTAGGATGGTGGTCTTGGGAACTATAAAAAACTGCTGAGCAGACTGTGGAGAGCAAGCCAGTCAGCAGCACTCTTCCATGGCTTCTATATCAGTTCTTGCCTTAAGTTCCTGCTCTGAATTCTGTCATGAAGGACGGTTACCTGGCAATAGGAGATGAAAAAAGCCCTCTGTTGAGGCGTGGGCCTCTCAGATCCAGCTGGAGAGCAGCGGTTGGTTTCTTTCACAGCAGCCATGCCACTGCTGCACAGGTGGATACTTCCTGCCCGGCACTTTGGTTCTGTGGTTTATAGGCTTCACAGCTGGATAGGACAGTTGGTACACCCCCCCCCCCCAGCAGTGCGTATAGTACCTTCCAGGACTTTGAATGCTATCTAGGAGGGAGTTACTTTCCAGCTTGGTTCCAGCTTGATTGCTCTGTATCTGGCAACCAGTGCCCTCAGCAATGGGGTCTTTTCTTCTCATTCTAATCAGTAATTAAGAGTACTGACAAGAGGCTGTGATTGTTTTGGGGCCCCTGGCCTCCTCTCTTAACTAGCTCCTATGGACAGGGACCACATCTAGGACAGGGAGTTTTGGTTTTTTAACCCATTGCTTCTAGGAGCAGGGTAACTACCCTTAGTCTCTCTTTTGTATTTTTATTTAGATTACAAGATGGTTGGTTTCTTTCTTTTTTTTTTTTTTTTTTTTTTTTTTTTTCCGAGACAGGGTTTCTCGTGTAGCTTTGCGCCTTTCCTGAAACTCACTTGGTAGCCCAGGCTGGCCTCGAACTCACAGAGATCCGCCTGCCTCTGCCTCCCGAGTGCTGGGATTAAAGGCGTGTGCCACCACCGCCCGGCGGTTGGTTTCTTTCTATACTACCTTTTTATAATCCTTCATTTGGATTAATCCTTCCTCATGTTCCCCTTTGTTTCTCCAGTCCCCTTAAACTTTCCACCTGCCCAGTTTTCTCCCTTTAAACTTTATTTTTATCTATATTCTACTATCCTTCCCCCCAGTTTTCTGTTTCCACAGGTACTCAGTTCTCCATGTTAAACAAACAGAACTAAAGCTAGCATCCATATGAGAAAGGGCTTGCTGTGTTTGTCCTGGGTCCAGGGACCTCAGTCAGCACAATTTTTGCAGTTTCATCTATGAATTTTGCAGTTTACCTATGAATCGTATAGTTTCATTTTTCTATATGGCTAGATCAAGGTATTGTGTGTGTGAACCACGTTTTCCTGTCTGGTCATCAAGCTGCTGTATTCCCTTACTGCTGTGAATACAGCAGTAGTGAACATGATGTGCTGGTATCTGTGTTGTGGGGGACCAGCCCCCACTTTTCCAACCCGGGTACTCTGGAGTAGGGAGAAGTGAGAAATATTAGCTAGAAAGAGACACCTAGACAATGAGAGGAAAGACACAGGATAGCCTTGGGAGGGCCTGGGTCAAAACCCACCAGCCCAGAACTTTATTCAAAAGGGCTTTTTATAATAATGCCAAGGGGTGGGGCAAAAGACCTCCCCCTGCTAGATACAGCCACATGTAGACCCTTCCAAACACCTGGTACTCAGGCCTGTGGTCCAATCATCCTCTCATGCAGTCCTGCTGGGTAAAGCCACTAGGAAACTTTGGTGGACTCCAACACTGTGTAGTGTGATGGGCTATCTTTTGGGTGTTGACAGATGTGGTACAACTGGGTCATATAGTAGTTTTATTTCTAGTTTTTTAAGAACCTCTAGACTTATTTCTAGAGTAGCTGTACCAGTTTATACTCCATGCCAGAATTTTTGGTCATTTGTGTATTTTATGAAAGGAGAAATGAAAACTTTCCATGCATTGTTTTCTTATGTAAAAGCAAAACAAAAAAATTGCAAAAATTTAAAAACGGTGCTGCTGCTGCATCCTTGGCACCATCAGCAATCAGGTCAAAGCCCGTCTGTGTAGAAGGACTCCATTCAGTTCCTCGTTTTGGACAGCTATGACAGCAGTCATAAATTGTCCCATCTGCAGGCTCCGAGGCTGGCAGAAAGGAGGCTGCGTGTTCAGGCCATCCCTTGTGGCATCTGTCTAGGGCCATTCTGGGTCCCGTACTTCTTGTTTCTTTTACTTGAAGCTACAGTCAAGGATATTAGGAGAACTGCAGACTTTACTGATGGATAGATAGTGTCCTGGTCGCCCCTTTTCAGAATCATCATTCAGGTATCATCACTAACTACCGGGTGCTGTCTGTATGGGTCGACAAAATATCCTCTTTTATTGAATGAGCTAAGCTAGAGTAAGGCCTGAGAACTTAGGAAACTCAGTGTTGTGTTCCTATTGACTAAGTGCATGTTAACTTACCTTTTAGCACTAAAAGTAATATGTTGGTTAGAGAAGGCAGCCCCTAACAAAATTACCCCCAAATTCAGTGGTTCTAACGGAGTGAAAGTTATGCATTTATTTATTCATTACATAAAAAATCCAAGGTCTTTCCATACATTAAAGAAAAAAAAATCTGTGGTCTTTCTGAATTAGAGCAGATAGAATTGTGATCACACAGCTGTTTAGGAGTGCCATCTGACTTCCCAGGTCACCCTGGACAGTGCCCCTAAGGCCGGGTGTGTGTGTGTGTTGGGGGGGGGGTATGTGTTCCCACCTCACCAGCCAGAGCCCTTTCTGATAGTCACCTCTCTGCAAGGAGAGCTGACATGCTGCGTGTTTGTCAAGGAGAAAAAGGAGTATGTGCTGGACACCCAGCAGTCCGCGGCCAGAGATGAACACCCAGCAGTCCACGGCCAGAGAGGGCTTCCACCTGCCCCCATTGTTTCAGCTCCATAGTACATTTATCTTAACATGTTAAGAAATTACCGTAAAGCTTTGAATCTTCTCCTAAATTGAAGTTTAAAAATAAGATGAAGGGCTGGAGAGATGGCTCAGCGGTTAAGAGCACTGGCTATTCTTCTAGAGGTCCTGAGTTCAATTCCCAGCAACCACATGGTGGCTCATAACCATCTGTAATGAGATCTGGCGCCCTCATCTGGCCTGCAGGCGTACATGCAGACAGAACACTGTATACATAATAAATAAATAAATAAATAAATAAATAAATAAATAAATAAATAAATCTTTAAAAAAAATGGGATGAAATATTTGCCTCTTGTCACTGCCCTGACTTGCCCAGGTCCCATTGCATAACCTCAGTTATTACTATATTCTCTATCCTAAAGACAGTTTGCTTTACTGTTTTACTTGGGGGGGGGGGGAAGACACACAACACCCCTACTTCGTACTTTCCTTCAGTGGGATAAGATGGTTAGTGCATTTGTGTTGTCCAGTGCCAGTGACTAAGTGTTGTTCCAGGTCTCAAGGAGTTTCTAATCCTGTGTGGAAAGGTATAATCTACCAGCAAGGAGAGGGAAGTGCAGGTAACAGAGATTTTGAGCTAAATACAACTGCCTTTACACACTGAATGGCTCTGTACATTTAGAAAGTGAAGAATGCGTTCACAATTCAAAGTCAATTTTAGAAAGCTGTATGAGGATTAAATATGCTAAGTTTATGCTATACTTAAATTAAAAATTAAAGGAATGGAAACTGTTAGGATTAGCTCCTTGGCTACATTTCCATGTGATTTTTGTAAAGCAGAGAGTACATTTTCGTGGTGGTTAATTCTCTTGAATAATTAAATGGCTCTTATTTTAGCAAACCCATATGTCTGGAGTATTAATGGCTGTGTTTCTAATTGATTACCCTGGCTTAAATGACGAGGTAATAGAATGTTACATATTTCCTTCCCCTTAATATCGAATTTGTATTAACAAAACTAAGTGCCTCTAGAACTACTTAAAGTTAACATTACCCGAGGCCTTTTAATACGCCATGGTTTCCCACACTCCATGCCAACACCACTCTCACTGGACTCATGGTTGTTTACTAAACCCAGTGGGGTCAGTTATTCTCATACATGTTGGGGATGCATACCTGAGAGCCGGGACTGATTGCTACTGACCTCACACCTGTGTCCTCTGACCTTTGGAGGTGAGTCCGGGGAAAATGTGACAGTTGCTGTCAAGACAAGAGTGAGCCTAGGGGCTGAAGCTCGTGTCTGCCCCACTGGCAGGCCCGGCCCAGGAACCTAGGGTCCACCTCTCCTTTGTTATCCAGGCTCAGTGCCCTTGTGACCTGGGTCTCAGGCAGCGTTCACTGACGCAGAGAAGGCAGAACAAGGAGGGTGTAGAGGTCATGCTTCCTGCCCCGTGGCTCTCTAGATCTTTCTTCAGCCCTATGCTTTTGCTACTGGGGCTTTTCAGGGTGTTTATCCTCGTAGTGTCAAGGAGGATTTCCTGGTCTGTGACTTTTTTAACAAAACCTCTCCATGTGCGATAACTACTGTATTATTGTGAAAATGCTGTCTGTTGACACTGCCTGCTTCTCTGCATTCCCGTAGCCATGACCTTAGGTTCAGTCCCTCCCTGTGGCTTGCCTGGGTTCTGAAGCAGCTTTCTAACTGATCCTCAGCCACTGTCTCGACCACCAGCCTGGGTTCTTGATTTAGCATCAGGCTGCTGTGTGGCCTGCACTGCTTTCAGGCCACAGTGCTGCTCTGGCCCTGCTACCACATTTCCCCAGTCATTTGTTTGTAGTTCTTCATCTAGAAAAGTGGTAACCCCAGGAAGTCCTCCCTGACCCCTGAAAGGAGTTCTGTTTACAAACAACAACAACAAATGAGATGAAGACGGAGAAGGATGGGGAGAGGTTAAAAACGGTGGTCGTCATTCTATTTCTTTTTCAAAACTGACTCTTAAAACTAGATGCACCTTAGTGTGTTCCATCATACCTGGATCGTAACACATGTATAATTTCATTTTTATCATATCATTGTTAATTAAACTCCCCCCCCACCCTTTATGGAAAAGGGTTGAAAAGTATATATTTAATGTTTACAGCTGTGACACCTCCTACCTTCTGTGTTGTTACTTTCCAGGTAACTCTAAGATTATTCAGTAGGTAACTGAGTGGGGTGTGTGAAAGACAAAGCTAAGTAGGTCAGTGTAATAATACTTAAATCCTAGAAAAGGACTTCTTGCTTCTGGTAGAAGGCTATTTGTTTTTAAAGATTTATTTCTTTTACGTGTGTGTGTGTGTGTGTGTGTGTGTGTGTGTGTGTGTGTGTACACCATGTGAATGCCTGGTGCCCTTGGAGATTGAAGAGAGCATCAGACCATCTTAAACTGAAGTTATGCATGGTTGTGAGCCATGAGGATGCTGGGAATCAATTCTAGGTTCTCTGAAAGAAACACAAATGTATGTAACTACTGAGCTTTTTCTCCGCCCCCAAGAAGGCTATTTAAATACTCACCTTAGCCATAGCACGTGACCAGGACATTTGTATCTAAATTCAGTGTTCTAATTTTGATGATCCAGACTTAAAGCAAACCTTGTAGTGAGAAACAAGCAGTAACAACAAAAGCAAATGCCCCAACCATGAGTTTTTGTTTCACCTCTTGCTTTCCCCAAGTACCCACATATTTAAATTGCAGGGACAGCTTCACAGGAAGTAATCAGTAGTTCCAGCCCCATCAGTAGCAGTAGTAGCAGCTCTGTCGCACTACGTTGAGCGATGCTAGCATTTTCAACCAGATCATCTTCAGGTGTGAAGGAGCTCAGCGGCACCAACGATGGCTCTTTGGCCTTTGGTTGCTAATGAGGGATCTATCATTTACAGGACTCCAGTCCTCTTTCCTTTGGCGTCTGGAATGAAATGCTGCAGGCACCTCCTCCTTTCCCTTGGTTCAGGTTGTGTAATATTGAACAACCAATGGGGCACTAATGTGGGCATCTTGGGGTATTATTGTTCGTGGTTAGTTTCAGTTGTCAACTTGACATAATGTAGAATCACCTGGGAAGAGGTGATCTCAGTGAGCAGTTGTCAAGGTTAGGTTGGTCTGTGGGCATGTCTGTGGGGTACTATCTTACTGAGCGGGAAAACCTGGCCACCCTGGGTGGCACCATTCAGCTAGGTTATAAGATTGGAGAGAGAGAGCTGGGCAGAAGCACACATGCCTTTGTTCTTTCAGCTCTTGGCTAGGATGTGACGAGCTGATTCCAGTTCCAGTCATCTTGACTCCCCCACACTGCTGGACTGTCACCTGGAACTGTGTGCTAGATAATGTTTTTCTCCCTTGTATTGCTTTTGTCAGGGTCTTTTATCACAACGACAGAAAGAAAACTGAGACGTCTTTATCGTGATCTCTTTGACAGCCAGCGCTGCGTCCTGTTGCTGGTCACACTCACCCGACCTCTCTCATTGATTGAACTGACATCATGATTCCCATGGCTCTCATACTGCTTTACTATAATTTTTTGGAAGGTCTTGTAACTTCTTCTAATTAAAAAAAAAAAGAGACCTCCAAATTATGTGAATTGTTTTATTTTTAAGAACTTTGAAGTCATCCTTTGTCATTGGCATTTTAATCTGCATACAGAAGATAAAAATGGAATTTTTGCTACCCAGTGTTGACTGATTTGTGCTAAGCAATACAATAGCAATTTGTGCTTTATGCCCTTTTACTGTCTCCCTGCCCACATAGGCACCTCTAATTAGTAGCAACATGTTTTCTCAATGCAACTCCACCAACCTCAGCACACAGATCCCTGCTCCCCACCATTCTCAGTGCCGAAGACTCCAAGTCTGGCTCTTCTTTACTTACTTTACAGGAAATATCCACTTTCCTGGGTATTCCTTAGGGTCTGCTTATAGATATTTCCAATTTTTCTTTTTGGATGAGGTTTCTTCCTTTCACAAGCTATTCTTTTTGTTTGGTTTTGGTTTTGTTCCCCCACTTGGGTTTTTGAGACAAGGTTTCTCTGTTTCCCTGGCTGCCCTAGAACCCACTCTAGATTAGGCTGGCCTCAAGCTCAGAGATCCACATGCCTCTGCCTCCCAAACGCTGGGATTAAAGGTGTGTGCCACCATGCTTCCCCACATGCTAGTCTTTGTGTTATCTAATGTATAGAGCTGAGGATAGATAGCATCTGTTAGTGCTTAAAGGCTGGTTATTGTGTTGCAGACACTGCCCTAAATACTTGACTTATTTATTGAATTCTTGCAATAACACTAAAAGTTAGGCTCATTGCTACTTACATCTTACAGCTGGAGAAACCAGGGGTAAGTAATAAATGGCAGGGCCTGGATAAGATTCAAGTCACTTTCCTTCTGATCCCAAGCGAGCATCATGCTTCTGCCGGTGCTGATACCAGGCTAGACCAAAAGCTGCTTGTTTTGTGGTTTTGCAGGTTGAAACCAACGTAGTATAATATTTCTAGTCTCTTAAGGAATTTATGGTCTTATGTCTATTAAATTTTTTTTTCTGATAGAAAAAAATTCATAAAGCTGGCTTAGATTTTTATTTGAGTCATTTGGTGTTATCTTTCTGTATTCAAAAAACCTTTAATTTCAAGATAGTAGCTGTCTGTGTGGGTTGTCTAAAATTCCCAGATGGTATTCTTTTATCTGTCCTCAAACTATCTGTAGCATCAGCCCCTATCGCATCCAACTGGTGTCATCTTTCATTTTTGCGGGGATGAGTTATTGAAGCAAAACTTCATATTTTTGTAGCATTTTGGGTAAATGTTAGAGTAAAACATTGATTTATTTTACCACAACAGTCCTATGCAAAACAGCTTTAATTTTTTTTTTTCTGCTCATTTTGATTCACTTGGTATGTAGCTTTGGAAATCAAGTTGATTTGAAATAAACAAGTGTTTATTGAGCATCCTATAATATCTGTGATCCTGGAGTTGTGGGGATGTTAGTGTAGTGGTGCTGTATCATGGAAAGGCATGATTCACAGGGTGAGTGCAGAGATAAGGAAAGTAACATTACACTAACTACAAACTCCTCCAGGCGGGATCCTGGTATCAGGTGTGCCCTTCACATCAGTGTGTGGGACAGCAGCATAGACCAACCTGTTTACTTTTTATTATTAGATTTATTTTATTTTATGTATATTAGTGTCTTTCTTGCATGGATATACGTGCACCACATGTGTGCCTGGCACCTGCAGAATTCAAAGGGAGGCATCAAATTCCTTGGGATTGGATTGTAGGGACCACAGATAAGCACTAGGAAAACCAGGAATGTTGAAAATGCAGGGTTGTCTCTTTAGAGAAAGAGATGTACAACCTGTTTTCCACCCAGAAGACTGGGAATGGATGTGGTTAATACCCTCTGTGCTGTCTGTATGGCTAGTGGTATCTGGCTCCACATCTGGCTCCCCCGGACTCTTGGTCATCTGCTCCACACCCTTATACTGAGCATTTTTTTCTGTTAGTCTGTAGAATCCACTTTTGTGGGAGTTGTCACATGTATTTTACAAACAAGAACAGAGGTGGTTTGTAGCCTGGTGATCTTTGCACTGTCTATATGACTGAGACCACACCAGATCCTTCCCCAAACCCTTAAGATGTTACATGTAGTCTATCTGTAGAACCCATCTTTATGAAAGAGGACACATGTACTTTACAAAGAGTTTTGATATAGTCATGCCTTAGCTTTATTGTACACAAGTGATTGAGTTAATTATCACCAGGAATTTTTTTTCCATATTGTACTGCACTTAAGTATACCTAAAATAAACTGCCTGGTGTCAGACTCTTGAAGTTTGAACCAGTACTGGCTATTGAGTTGTGTTGAACCAGACTTCCTTCTTGCCTCATGTGGATTGACACTCTGCTGGCCTTGGTTGCAGAGACCCTCATGTAGGCGGAAGTTTCTCGATCCTTTCCGGGCAGCAGCTGTTTTTATGAAATAATCACTCAGAGGCTTAATATTAATTACAAACTGTTTGGTCTATGGCTCAGGCTTATTGCTAGTTAGCTCTGACATCTTAAATTAACCCATTTCTATCAATCTATATTTTGCCATGTGCCCGTGGCTTTACTGGTGTGCTGGCATCTTGTTCCTTGGGCAGCTGGATGGTGTCTGCTCTGACTCCACTTTTCTTCTCCCTGTATCTTTGCTTGGATTTCCTGTCTGACTATAACCTGTCTTACCATAGGCCAAAGCAGCTTCTTTATTAACCAGTGATAGCAACACATATTCACGGCATACAGAAAGACCATCCCACAGCACCTCCACCTGGGACTGAAGTTAGGAATGGTTGTGAGGCAAGATCAACAAGTACTCTTTAATACTGACCATCTATTTCTAGTCTCCCACCATGTTTAGTTAAGGTCTGATGCTTCTCTTTGCACTAAAACATTTCATTCTTTTATCCACTGATTTATTCATTTAAATTTTATTGAGGGTCTGTATCCATAAGACATACACACTTACCACTTTCTTCAGGATCACTGATGGCCTTTATATCCAGTGTAAGGCCCTTGGTTGATAGGGATTCAGTGGACCACAGTCCATTGAGGGTACATTTAGTCAGTCAGGTCTCCATTTTAAGTTGACAAGACCTTCACACATCTTGCCTCGGGACTTACATCACTCAGGGTGTTGTCACCATTGATGAAGTCTTACAACACTAGTTTCCTGTGTCTGCTGCCATCATGGTGTCCACACTTTATTGCTACTGCCCCATCTTTAATTAGTCTCTATTTCTGCCAACACATGCCCATTCAACACCAGTACCACCATAACCGAGTCATCTTACTGCTCAAGGCAGCCCGATTATAGCAAACGTATCCCAAGCCTCAGTGGTTTAACTACACGAGACATTTGCTTGGTAGTGGATGTGTTCTGCCCTAGTCGTGAACCCAGGCAGACGGAGTCAACATATGGTTTATAGCAGTGTTTTGAGCAAAGGCAGAGAGAGTAGTGTGAAACACAGGGTTGTTTTTTTTTTTTTATCAGCTAGGGCATAGAGGTGACATACATCATTCCTATCCTCATTTCAAGGAGTTGAACTTGAGTATAAGGTCATGCATAATCCTAGAGGAGACTGGGAAGTATATTCTGTACATTTGCCTCATGGCCATCTCCATCACACTTAGCTAGTTAGTGACTTTCCTCCTATGGTACCTATGTGTTGAGCCAAATGATAGAAGGAGGCAGGGAAGAATAGAATGAAAGCATCCTCCTCAGGCTAGTGACCGTGGCATAGTCCTAGGCATTAACGTGGGCAGTGCCTGTATTCTGAATTCCTAACATCTGCTCATTGCTGTTCTTCTGTTCTCACAGGGACATAAATGCCCGACTTGATGCCATAGCTGATGTTCTCCACTCAGAGTCCAGTGTGTTTGAGCAGATAGAAAACCATCTGTGGAAATTACCCGACGTCGAGAGAGGACTTGGTAGCATCTATTACAAGAAAGTAAGTGGTAAAAATCAAACCTCCCGAGACTCATGGTGTTCCTCGATATAAGAATGCTAGGTCCTGAAGGAAGATCGTGTGGGGTTCTCATCAGTGCTTGTGAGTAGCATGAGAAACATCTGTAGCCTCAGAAATTTTCATTGTACAAGTTAAGTTGTTCCAGTGTTGGCCTTCATAAAAAGTGTTCTCACTTCCTGAGACTCCAGCAACATATGCAGAAGTCCTTCTGTTAAAAAGCAAGATGCTGTGTTTTATCTTCCAAGTGCAGATCATGGTCAAGTGAGAAACTTACTTTGACCTGGGACTTTGAAAGAGAGAAGCCTTAATTTTTAATTTATTGAAACCTTCTTTGACCTAAACAAAGGGAAAAGATGTTGGTGTAGGATGTGTGAGAGTATCCGTGACACACAAGTTTCTACCTCTTCTTCAGGAGTTCTCTGAGCCGTGAGGGGAGGGATCTGATGGAGACATCCCTTTTCAGACTGAGTGTCCTGAGGTCTCTCACTCTGCATAATGCCTGGCTTGGGTCTCTGAGTTTGTTCTGCTGCAGGAGGAAACTTGCTTCTCTGATGATGGCTGAGCAAGGCATGAATCTATGAATAAGCAGAATGGTGTTAAGAGTCATTTTGTTGCTACTTTTCTTGAACAGAACAGTAGTAGTTAGTTTTCCTCTTGGTAGCCGGCCTATCTAGTCTCAGATTCTTGGTCACCCAAGCAGAGTTGGGTATGGCTTCCATCTCGTGGAGTGAGCCGTAACTCAAATCAGATATTGGTTGGTAACTCTCAAAAGCTTTGTGCCAGAGTTGTACCAGTGTATCTAGCAGGGAGGTAACTACTATAAACCAAAGGGTTGGTAGCTGTCTTGGTGTTTACCCTTCTGTTTTGGTAGTATCCAGAGTATGTTCCAGTACCCTGGGGGTGAAGGCTCTGGGTAGGCACCAGCTTGACTTCTCCGTGTTCAATGAGTTTGTAGATGTTGTCTTCAGCAATAGGGCCTTATCATCAGTTTATGGAAAGCAGCCAGTAGCTTTGGCAACTTCCTGGGTTGTTTGGGTATGTCCATGGGATCACTTTGGCTGAGAATATAATGCATTTCCAGTGCTGGAAACTTCATTTGCTGATAAGAGACAGCCAACTGGGATTCTGCCTCCCCCAATATTTGATTATTTCATTTAGAGCACCTTCATACATGTATATATTTTAGGAAGCTTCTACTTTATTAGGCTTTCATACAACTCCTCAAATGGCCTTAGTTTTAGCTGTCCCTTCTTGTATACTCTCCCTTACCCTCCTCTTCCCCTCAACTCCCTGTTGGACCCTCTCATCCATCTGATATGTAGCTTCTTCCTTTCCAGTATGGATCTCCTTCAGTTGTCTTATGGCTCCAGCTAAAGCTCAAGTTCTGTATTGATTAGATATGGAGAGTGGACAACCTTGTTTGTACCTGATTTTAGTGGAAATGCTTTGTGTTTCTATCCATTTAGGCTGATGTTTGCTGTGACCTTGGTGTAAATATCCTTTATCATGTTGAGGTTTAACTTTTGCATCCCTAATGTCTCCAGGACTGTGATCATGAAGGGGTGTTGGATTTTATCAAAGGCTTTTTTTTACGTCTAATAGGAAGATCACATGGTATTTTTCTTTAACTTTATGTATATGGTGGGTTACATTTATTTATTTTCATGTATTGAGCTATCCCTGCATCTCTGGAATAAAGCCTACTTGATCATGGTGGATGATCTTTTTGATGAATTCTTGGATTTGGTTTGTGAGTATTGTTTTGAGTATTTTGAGTATGAACATATCCCTATGTTCATAAGGGAAATTTCTCTGTGGTGCTCTTTGTTTGTTGAATCTTTATATGGTTTGGGTGTTAGGGTGACTGTGGCCTCATAAAATGAACTTGGCAATGTTCCTTCTGTTTCTATTCTGTAGAATAATTTGAGGAGTATTGTCGTTAACTTTTCTTTGAAAGTCTGGCAGAATTTTGCTCTAAAAACATCTGATCATGGGCTTTTTTTGGTTGGGAGACTTTTAATGACTGCTTCTGTTTCACTAGGGGTTATAGGTCTATTTAAAATGCTTCTCTATTATTGCTTTAACTTTAGTAGGTGGTATATATCAAGAAAGTTACTCATTTGTTTTAGATTTTCCAATTTGGTGGGGTACTGGTTTTTAAAGCATGTCCTGGATTTCACTGGTGTCTGTTGTTATGTCCCCTTTTCAACTCTAATTTTTTAATTTGTGTCTTCTCTATCCACCTTTTAGTTAAATTTGGCTAAGGATTTGTCAATCTTATTATTTTTATCAGAGAATCAACCCTTTGTTTCACTGATTCTTTTTATTGTTTTGTTGTTGTTATTTGTTTGTTTCTATTTTATTTATTTCAGCCAAGACTTTGATTGTTTCTTGCTGGCTAATCCTTTGGGGTGTTATTTTTTCTTTTTGTTCTAGAGCTTTCAGGTATGTTATTAAGTTACTAATATGAGATCTCTCCACTTTTTTTTAAACATAAGTATTTAGTGTTGTGAACTTGCCTCTTAAGCACCTTCATTGTGTCCCATAAGTTTGGGTATGTTGTGTTTTCATTCAGTTCTAGAAAGTTTTTAATTTCTTACTTAATTTCTCTCTTTACCCATTTTCCATTAAATAGTGAGTTGTTTCATTTCCATGAGTTTATAAGCTTTCTGTTGTTTCTGTTTTTGTTGAAATCCAGCTTTAATCCATGGTGGCCAGGGTAGGATGCAGGGTGTTATTTCAATTTTCTTTTATCTGTTGAGACTTGCTCTGTGTCCCAGAAGGTATGTATGTTCTTTTGTGTTTGGGTGAAATGTTCTGTAAATATCTATTAGGTCTATTTAGATTATGGCATCAGTTAACTCCAGCATGGCTCTGTTTAGTTTTTGTCTGGCAGCTTGTCCTTTGGTGAGAATGGAGAATTGAAGTAATCCATTATCATGGTGTGGGGGTCAATATATGATTTAACCTGTCGTAGTGTTTCTTTTACGACCTTAGGTGTCCCTGTGTTTGGTGCATAGAGGAATCCCTGCCACCGTCCCCCAAGGGGAACATCCATTTCGGAGACCACGCCATCTTGTGCTCCCGTGTCAGGACTTTCCTGATCCTAGAGGCCCCCAGGCAGTATTGGCGCTGCCTTAGTTTAGGAGGCTACATGGATTCCTTCTCTAACAGTAGCTTCCTGGATGCCGGCAGCCTGCATATGTCAGTAGTGAATCAACATTCTTGTCCAGGGCTGCTTAGCCCACCTTGGGCTTTGGGCTGTTGGCCCTTTAGTGAGTTTCTCTGTACAATTGCCCTGTCATGTCTGGAAAACACAGTTTCAGTGTGGTCACCTCCCACGTCTGGCTCTGACAGTCTTTCTGCCTCCTGTTCTGTAATGACCCTGAGCCTTGAGAGGAGAGGGCTGCCATAGCACTTTCTTACTGCTAGGAAATTATGCATAACGTGCCGGGTAGTCATGCTGCAATTGCATAATGTTGTATAATGCAATGTTGCTGAAAGAGGGTATCTTAGTTAGGGTTTCTATTGCTGTAAAGAGACACCATGACCACAGCAACTCTTATAAGGAAAACTTTTAATTAGGGTTGGCTTACAGTCCAGAGGTTTAGTCCATTGTTACCGTGGCGGGAAGCATGGTGGCACACAGGCAGACATGGTGCCAGAAAAGTAGCTGTGAGTTCTACATCAGGATCCAAAGGCAGCAGGAAGAGAGAGACACTGGGCCTGGATTGAGCATCTGAAACTTCAAAGCCTGCCTGCTGTGACACACCTGCTCCCACAAGGCCACACTTCCTAATAGTGCCACTGCCTATGAGCCTGTGGGGGCCATTTCTATTGAAACCACCACAGAGGGCTAGTAGCTTACTACCATGACAGAATTGGTGCTTCAGTCCAGCATCCTGACTGTGGTTTAGTTGCTGTGTCCTTTAGTGCTCCTATGTTTGATGTGGTTTTCTCAATTGCCATTGCAGTTTTTTTTCTGGTTGACTCTTCACAAGCAAACTTCATTTATATGTTACCTTTCTGCCAAATACAAATTACCTGCTTAATCCATGGTAGAACGAATTTTATATGCCCAAAGTTTAGTCTGACCAGTTTTCATTAATGTTTACTTTTTAAGACTTGTCTTCCCTGGGAAATTGTGCCAGAATGATAAGTACTGCCTTTGAGGATATTTGTGGTACCCAAGAGGACTTATGTAATTGTTCCCTGTACTGCAGTTAAATTAGAAACAAAATACAAACTGGATTTGGTAATGCAGATCCCGGGGAAGAAGATCCCTGAGTTGATTGTGCTCAGTGGAGTCAATTGTAACACTGTGTACTGTGAGGCTGCTGTTTCGCTGGCTAGCGGTGATAGACGCCATGTTGATATTGGAAAATTCTGTGCTTGGTCTTTGGTGCTGCAGAGAGGTACAAAACCATGTGTTATTTTGTATCCTTGGCCCAATGCCTGGCAGTCAATGCTATAACCCTCTCCAGTCAGCTGATCTCCAGGCAGGCACTTTGCCTTCACTGTTTGAAAGGATTCATTGACAGATGTCAGAGATTTTTTTTTCTCTTTTTCTCTCAAGAGAAAATAAGAGCAGAACAGATTTTTGTTTGAGCTGTTAATCAAAAAAGCAAGGTCAAAGCGTCCATAGCTGGAGGTGGCCACATCCTGCCGAGCTGTGGTGATTTCTAGGTCGTCTCACTGCCAGTCTTTCAACTTCACTTGGATGTTTACCTCTCATAAGCTTTGCATAGCTCTGCAAGTTTCCAAACTGGAGAAAAAGTTATAATCCTATTCCTTTGAAAGTAATCAATGTGCAGCGCAAGGGTGCCTTCCGCTTTGGAATCTCTGATTGTATTTTACCAGAAGAACTTGTGACTCACTCGGAAGCTGTTCCGTGGTGCTTCTCTAGGTGTTTCACTGGATGGCAGCTCAAGATTGGCTCAAGTCTGAATGCTTCCAGCCACGTTTTTCTTAGCTGGCTCTTGTCCCCACGGTCAATGCGCGACATTCATTAGTTTAGTTTTGTTTTTGCTTTCTGTAAAGCAGTGGTTGCTCAGCTTTTCCTTCCTGGCCCTTTAGTTTCGTTTTTTTTCTTCTTCCTACATTACTCCAAGCTTCTGCCGTTCACACCAGTGATGAGTGACATCCTGGGTCCTAGTTCTGTGGGGCAGCCTAGGCCCTGTGCTTTATGGTGACAATGATAGGGGATCCCAAGTGGGCTTAATGTGGAATAAAATAAATATTTCTTTTTATAGTAAAACTTCCAAGTCAAATCTTAGAAAATCGTGTCACAGGAACCCACATTAGATGCTAAAGTTGGTAAATACATTTAAGAATAAGGATGTTTCACCAATGTTGAAAAAAGAGAGTTTGTACAGTCTTGTATGTAAATAGTTTCCTAGCCAGGCTGAACTGAGCCCAAGCCTCACGTTACACATGAACCTTAGGCTCTGACCCTTTAGTTCTGTGTCTTGTGCCCGTGGCCTGTTCTTTGAAGCATAATTGCCTTAACCCAAAGATACTCATTTTCTATTAACTTTTTTCCTTTAGTTTATTGCTTTTTGTACCTATATACTTCCAAGATCTAATACAGGTAGAATTTTTAACTTGGTTGCTTTTTGTTTAGTTATTAAATTGATCCCTAGTTTTGTGCAAAATAGGCTGATAATGACTGTGGTAAGTACTTCACAAATGACCTGTCCTTTGTATGTCCCAGGAGAAAGGGAACAATAATTTCTTCGTATTAAGAAGTTCAGTCTAGAAGCCTGACTTTCCAAGGGTGTTTATTCATGCTCTAAGAACCTTATTAATAGCTGTGAGGCTATACCTATATGATCTTCAAAAAGGTTGCTTCTACTAATAGTAGAGAAAGATGTCTGTTTTACATCTTGGACATTTGAACAAATGACAAATAATGCCTTGTAGTTTTAGTTTATTTTTTTGATGGTTATCAAACTTGGGGGTTCACAACTGTTAACCTGGCCCAAAGATGGAGTCACTTGGGCTATCGAGGAACGACCTTTGTGGAACCCAGCCCCTCTGGGGAAATGGAAACTGTATGGATGTTCTGGACCTCTTGCCTGCAACAGTTTCTTTTTCCTTAATGCTTTCTTGCCCAACTAAAACTGCCCTATAAAACCCAAACTGCCTTTTTGGCAAAGCAGCTCTCCCCTCTCCCGGAGTGCCTCTCTTGGTCTGATTCTCTCCTTAAGCCTCATAACAGTCAGTGCCCCAATGTCAGATCTGGCCACCTGTCCTCAGTAAACCAATTAAAAGGGCCAAATTAAAATAGGGTAAAGGGGCTGGAGAGATGGCTCAGAGGTTAAGAGCACTGGCTGTTCTTCCAGAGGTCCTGAGTTCAATTCCCAGCAACCACATGGTGGCTCACAACCATCTGTAATGAAATCTGGTGCCTTCTTCTGGCCTGTAAGGATACATGCAGGCAGAACACTGTATACATAATAAATAAATCTTTTTTTTAAAAAAAAAAAAGCATAAAGAAAAACGAGTCTGGATTTTATTTTCCTCTCTGATCTGGACTCCTTTAGATGCTTCTGGATGTTTTCTATCTCTTTTCTATGATAAAAAACCTTTCCCCAAATCACAGAGCGGCCATTTCACAGGTTCTTTACTGCACCCTGGCTTACAGCGCTATCTTTCTTTTTAATCCATGCCTGGACTCTGTGTAGCTCACACTGACCTTGAACTTTCAGAGACCCTCCCACCCCAGCCTCCTGAATGTTGGGATCACAGGGGAGCCACCACATCCAGCTTTTTAGATTAAAAAATATTTCTTTTTTCAGTGCTCTACGCAAGAGTTCTTCTTGCTTGTCAAAAGCCTGAGTCACCTGAAGTCAGAGCTTCAAGCATTAATGCCTGCCGTTAATTCCCACGTACAGTCAGACTTACTCCGAACACTCATCTTAGAAATTCCTGAGCTCCTCAGTCCAATGGAACATTACTTAAAGATACTGAATGAACAAGCTGCCAAGTAAGTGCAGACTCCCACTTCCTCCCACCGGTGACCGTCAGCCAGTGTATTTGCCATTTGGTGTGGGAAGTTGCTTGAGTACATATGTAATTGGGAACATTTATAGTTGTCTAAACTCAGGCAGTTCACAATCTAGGACAGATGAAGTACTTCCCCAGGTATCAGATGACAAAGGATAAAACTAAAGCCAGGTAGTAGCTAGCAGTTTATTAACTCCAAAGCAGGTGCCAGATAGCCCTTGTCCCCATTTCCTAGAAGCCAGGGGTGATTGTGTTTGTGTGTAGAATCTGCAGTTGTCCTTTTAAGGGTGTGGTTTTGTGGTGTATCTTACAGGAAGCTGAGTTTACCTTTGTTGTTATTTTCTGAGTAGGCAAATGACATGATAGTTTATTTCTTGGTTTTACCATACAAATTGTGAATAAAGTAAAAATGATTTTGTCAGAAGTTATGGAATGTCTCTATAAATATTCAGTGACAGAGCTGGAATTAGAACCTCGTTTTCCTGAGTTCCAGTCTGTTGGTATTTCATCATGCTGCAAAATTGATAACTGGTCTAATTAATACGTTTCAATATCCGGATCTGCACTTTTCATATTTTAGAGTTGGCGATAAAACTGAATTATTCAAAGACCTGTCTGACTTCCCTTTAATAAAAAAGAGGAAAGATGAAATTCAAGAAGTTACTCAGAGTATCCAAATGCATTTACAAGAATTACGAAAAATACTCAAACTTCCTTCTTTACAATATGTGACTGTATCAGGACAAGAGGTAATGTCAAACATATTTTCGTTTTATATCAGTTTGCCGGGAGTAGAAAAGCTGTTTCATAATATAAGTAAAATCTCTGGATAGACTGTTATAAGCAGTGGTGCAGAAAAACTACCAAACTAAACCCCTCCATGGGCACAAAGAAAGGTTTATTGGTATTCAAATTGCCACGGTCAGAGAAGAGCAAAATGGCCCAAAGCAAGCAGATTTTATGACATCAGCGGGGTGAGGGTCTGAGCTGACACTGGCTGTCAAGGTTGATGGGAACTATGTGCTGTCCCTTGTTGGAAGTGGGTGATGTGGGGCGGGGGGAGGTTAAGGAAGGTTCCTGGAGGATTGAGGGTGGTCCTTGCTGAACAGAAACCCCCTTAAGAGATCTGCTTTTCAGTAAACAGAAACCTTTAGGCTTGTTTCCTTGGCAACAGTCCTTCTGTTTCCCTGGCCAGAGTCCTTCTGTTATGGACAGTGTTACCAGCACTGCCTTTGGGGCAAGAGGGAGGGGCTTTGGACTTGACAGTTGTAGATATCATTATTAAAAACCATCTGTCTTTTCCCTTGGAAATATGCCATAATAACCTGTTTCGACAAGAAATCAGGATAACGTTTTATTAATCTTTCAATAAATTCAAGCAACTTGATGTTACATGTGCCCTGTTACCTGTTGAAGATACTTTACAGAAGATCTTAGTTATTATTAACAGGGTCTAGGGTCCAGGCCTGAGAAGCTAGCCTTGAACTCCTGCCTTACAGAGGAAATAGTGCCAAGTAGACCACACATACTGGTTCAATCACAGAATGACTAACTGACAGCGTTTCCTCCTCAAGTTTTATTTAAAAAGAGTGGACGTACATATTTTGTGTAGTCATACATAGATTACACTGCTGTTTGGAATGTGGTTTAGGATGTATACTTATGTTTTTAAAAATTATTTATTTTCATTTCATGTACATTGGTTTGCTTGTATGAGGGTATTGAATCTCCTGGAACTGGAGTTAAAGACAGTTGTGAGCTGCCACGTGGGTACTGGGAATTGAACCCAGGTTCTCTTGAAGACCAACCAGTGCTCTTAACTGCAGAGCCATCTCTCCAGCCCAAGGATATATACTTGTCTGTAAAGTCGGTATTAATACTGAAATGAGAACCATTAAGAGAGAAATCCTTTACAAATGTAGCTGTAGCATTCAGGCCTGTTCTGCATCTTGACGCTCACTCCTACTACGTCTTTATATTACTGTGAAGATTCTAATTCTAGGAATTCCAGAAATTACACTTGTTAAAATATCAATTTAATAAACTTAGGAAGAATTTCTATAGGATGAACATTCTATTTAAGATTTAAAAAATAGATTTTTTTTTTTCTTGTGGGAAAAAGCTCTGTTACAGGGAGCCTACCAGAACAGCCTGGTTACAACATTTTCAAATCATGTGTCTTAATATTTGTATTGCTTTGTGTATTTTAGTGAAAGATTGCCAATTATATAGCTATTTGAAATAGGCAATTAGGATGAGCAATAGTGTGCTTATCGGAATGCTCCAGACCATGTACATTTTATAGATTTAACCCCTGACTTAAGTTAGCCCATCTATCTCTGGCTAAAGTTCTGAGGATGCTATGCTCAGCAGAGATTTCACAAAGGCTGTTTCACTCAGAACTCTGCACAAATATTTTTGAGTATTTAAACAGACATTGAATATTTAATTATATCTCTTGTTTCTGCCATGTGACACTTCCTCCAACAAGGCCACACCTCCTAAAAGTGCCACTCACTTTGAGGGCCATTTTTTTTTCAAACCACCACAGGTCCAAAGGGAAAAAACCCCAAGCATCTAAAAAAAGGCAGGCCCACTGACTTGATCCATAATGACAATTTTGGCTCTGTTCAACTGGACTATAGGATTTTTGGCAGAGAGATAAAAGTTCTCTCTTATCATTCCACAGGAACCTGCGAAATACGTTTCTGTCTGCCAGGAAGAGCCACTTGGCTTACTGACATGTGCCTGTGGTGTATACCACCAGACCCCACCTTCTACACCCATCCCAACCCGAAACTTCCAGGCTGATCCAGTTCATAGGATCCCCTCCTCCAACCCTGCAGCTACTAGTTTCTACTAGTTTTTCTTTATAACCCAGGGGTTTTTCTCTGCTCCTGCTCTTCTCTCTGCCCCCAGTATATATGTTACAGCTTGGATGGAAAGGTGTCTTGGCAGTTGGGAGCCGAGGACTATCACAAAGTCATGCTGCACAACAAACCCCACACAGGGGATTTGTTGGGAAGGGGAAAACTCAGGAGAGAAGAAGCAGAGAACTGGGAAGAATGGGGGGGGCGGGTGTTGAGGGGTTTAATATAGTTTCTTGGGGGAGGAGCAGGGGAGTTTTCAAGGGTGTCCTGGGATTGGAAGGATTATTTGGCCTGATTTTGGGGCAAGCGCAGGGATTGGTGGGATTTTGTTTTCTTGTGAGGTTGGGGACCTGGCCACTCTCCTGCTTCAGAGCTGTTTTCAGCCAAACAAAAACAAAAAACAGCCACTAGGGAAGTCTGGGGATGGGGCCTGGCTGTGGGATCTCCTCAGGTGGGGCCCTGGTCACTTGCACGCCTTGAGGGTTTAACAAAGTTTACATAAATATATACTTTGTATATACTAAGTTATACAAAGTTTATATAAGTATATACTTTGTATATACTTATACAAAGTTTACAAGGGAGTATCTACCCACAGCAGGGCGGGTAGAGTTGGGGTGAATAGCCAACACCCACCCTTGCTGGTCTGCCCTCTCCTTTCTGCCCCTGAAAGGTAGTCATGGCTGCTTTGGCCCTTGCTCCCGTTTTTTTTTTTTATAATAAAAACCTTCCTCCTACCCACGGGCCTGTCAGATCGGTGGTTTCTCTGTGCCCTCGCTTACAAATGTCTGTCTCTCCGTTGAGTTTGTAAATAAGAAACATTTGAAGTTCCTAAGGGAAAGCAAGGAAAAAGTGAGGGAGAGGAGGACTGGGTTACATGTGATGCTGAGGTAAATAGAGGCAGGTGCTAGAGTGAGCCGGGAAGGTCTGCAGCCTGCCTGGCAGTGATGGTGTGATGGAAGTCTAGCAATTGGGAGGCAGAGGCAGGAGGAGCAGTTTAGTGTTCAGAGAGTTTGAGATCAGTCTGGATTACATCTTGTACTGTTTAGTCTTGTGTGTCATCAGAGAGGAAGCAGCCTCAGTGGAGGACATGTCTCCATGAGATCCAGCTATAAGGCATTTTCTCAGTTCGTGATCAAAGCGGGAGGGCCCAGCCCATGTGGGTGGAGCCATCCCTAGAATGGTGGTCCTGGGTTTTATTAGAAAGCAGGCTGAGCAAGCCATGGGGATCAAGCCAGTAAGCAGCACCCCTCCATGGCCTCTGCATCAGCTCCTGCCTCCAGGTTCCTGCCCTGTGTGGTTGAGTTCCTGTCCTGACTTCCTTCAGCGATGAACAGCAATGCTGAAGTGTAAGCCAAATAAACCCTTTCTGTCCCAATTTGCTTTTGGGTCATGGTGTTTCATCACAGCAATAGAAACCCTAAATAAGACACATCTATCTAAAAACAAAATAAAACAAGCAAAGGCAAGGAAAGAAGATTTTCAGCAAGCTTGGTAATGATGCCAGCCTAGGCTGGTGTCATATAGTTTGAATGACAATGTCTGACATTAACCCAGACAGAAGTAGGTCCTGGGAGAGTAGCCTGAGAAAGTACTAAAAGGACTGAAGGCAGAATTCTTGTGTTAACTTTCTGGGAGGTGGAGTCGGGAACTGCCGAGCAGGGGATTGCTGTGAGATCTTGCAGAGCTTTCTAGAACAAGCGTTATTTTTTTCCAGTGGCTTTTCTTTAGCAGTAAAACGCATAAACAAAGGGCCTGCCTGCTCCTTCTTAGGATGTTTGGAAAATAACCAGAGAGAATTTCCTCTCTGAAGGCTAATGTGGCCGAGCACAGCATGAAGAACTTAGACACGTGACCACAGGTGTTTAACCTGCATGAGGTCCAGGTGGGCTTTCCAGACTCTTGCTGCACCTCCCATTCCCAAGGCTGTCATGATGGAGCCCTGCCAGTCCCTAGAGTGGACCTTTGATAGCTACACGGTGATTCTCGTGGTACACCTTGTTTTTATGGGCTTTTCAAAATGTTCACCAGCCCTTCACCACCAACTCCCACGGCTTAGGATCTTTTCTTCCTGTAGCCTTGAAATTTGATATTTGCCTTTGACATAGCTCTCGCAGAATTATTTTATAAAATGCCAATGTGTGTTCACAGAGCTTTT
>CABHPH010139015.1:0-27662 GCA_902168325.1 Peromyscus nudipes
TTACTTTTTGATTTTTGAACAAATTTTTGCTAAGTTACCCAACTAGCCTTGAAATTGCTCTATCAATCAAACAAGAGTTTAATTTTTGATTCTCCAGTATCAACATAAATAGGAGCTAGGATTATTAGTCTGTGTTACCAGACACTGATGAAAGACTATTGAAGAAACAGCATATACAGTTATCATTAGAAGTCAAACTTGGGAGGAAGCCTGCATAGGGGAAAGAATTTGGCCTTCATTGCCTTCACGGTAAGCCTGTCCTTTATGATTACTGCACTCCTAGATTCTTAATTTCCAGTGGTTTCTTATTACATATTTACTGAAGGAAAAGTATAACAGACTCTGTGTTCTTATTATACAATTCCTAGGTTTCACCTTCACACTCCAAAGCAGATGGTTGTGTAAAGAAGTAAACATATATATTGCAGAAAATTTCGTCATTAAAGTCTCATGGGTGTATATTTTATGTAAGCATGACTGCAGTTGGATGGTATTCTGTGTTAGGAAGTAAGTTCTTTGAGAATGAAACTCTCAAAAAAGAATATGAAATAAAGATGTAGAAGCAAAGAAATAGAAACTTGATATACAGAAAAGCAATTTGATTATTTATTTATTTACCTAAAAATAATATATAATGTCAAAAGGAATTTTGGAAATAATTGCAAAGAGTGAATTAACAAATACATGCACTTATCTGTTTATAATCAATTAATCTTTAATGTTATTATTTCTATTGCCAGAGAATCAGTGTGTTATGAGAAAACCTGCAGGTTTTTAAATTAAAATGACCTGAAAAAAAATGTTGAGTCTCACATTTACCAACTGTGAAATTCTAACATCTCTGGGGCTCTTTGTACTAAAAATGAAGTGGAAAAGGGAATGAATAAGTTGTTGTATTTGTCATCATATTTGTATAGGTACACAATTAATACTATATAAATCAGAGTTATAGTTTTTGGTATACTTAAACTATTTACATGTCAGGTGTATAACAAACCTAATTGATGCAAATGACATTAGGCAATAATTAGAAATTAAAACTGTACAAAGTTCTATATTATTTAAATCAGAACAGTAAGCATGATATTTAAATATATTAATATTATATCCAATTTACAAATAGAACTTTCCAATTAGTAATATTCTGGTAATAAGTGCGTGCAACTGTGGTCTTAAAATTTATTTTTCACTGGCACCCTGAACCCGACTACTATAATCTGCCACATACCCTTCCCACCCAACTACAATGGTGACAACTGTAATTTAACCTGATATTCCTACTGAATATTTAGATTTATTTTGAAAACATTGTCAAGGTTACTTTCTATTTCAACCTACCCTAAGAAATGGCCTATTTAAAATCACGAGCAAGCTTAATGTGGTGGTGCAGGCCTCTAATTCTGATACTCAAGAGTTCAAGATTGCATGCAACTACACAGAAAATTTGAAGCAATCCTGGCTACAAGAGATTGTATCAAAAAATAGACAAACAAACAAAACCAACAACAACAATACAAAAGAAAAACTAAAGAAGACTGGAGAAATGGTTTGATTGGCATGGCAAGAATGAGGACCTGAGAGTGAAACCCAAAATAAACATAAAAAAGCAGGACATCTCTCTCTCTCTCTCTCTCTCTCTCTCACACACACACACACACACACACACACAGAGAGAGAGAGAGAGAGAGAGAGAGAGAGAGAGAGATTGTGTACTATTTATTTTGATGAGCTTTGATATATATTTAAGTTGCTATCTTAAGATAAGAATATCTTTGTTTTTCTGGATATTTTTTCTTTTCAAAGAACCTTCCTAATCTATAGGCAAAAGTCATTTTAAATCCCACTTATACTGTAGAATTTCATGTGACAAGAAACAGCATTCTATATGTTCTATACTCTTTTATTTCTGGCCCTTTGATCTTTTGTATTTTGTATTTTGAGACTCACTGATATAAGTTCAAAGGTTAGTTAATGTATGTATTTAGGAGGAAATCCAACAATTGACATTTAACAAAAATAAATACTTTTTGCCCTGTATTTTACCATTAAGTGCCAGTTCCTGCCCCTCCCCCAAAACAAACTACTGGACGTGAAATAATTTTCATTGTTTTGCTTTTGTTTACAACACTGTAGGCTCATAATATGTTCTAAACAAAATCTATCCTTATAAGACTAATAATTCCTGACTTCTTGGGAACCCATAAAGCATTCCAGCCAGAGAAGCACTTAGGTTAACTGTCGACCTTAACCTCTCCCTCTGTTCTTTCATATCCAAATGCAAATGAATACTACTTTGAGATTTCATCTTGCACCTGTCATAATGGCTAAGATTAATAAAACAAATGATCATTCATGCTGGCAAGAAAGTGGAGCATGGGGAAACCCATCCATTACTGGTAGGAATGCAAACCTGTATAGTTACTATGGAAATCATTGTGGTGATATCTCAAGAAGATAGAAACTGATGTACCTCAGATCCAGCTATACTACTCTTGGGCATATACAAAAAGGATGCTTCATCCTAACACAAAGACACTTGCTCAATCATGTTCATTACTGACCTCTTCATCAGTATAATACATAAAACCACAGAGGATATATAGAGTAAAGGACTGGTGAGGGGGCAGATAGATCTTCCTAACAAATGGAAATAGAATAGATAGTTATGAATAGAATTGGGGGATTTGAAAGAGAGGATCAAGTAGAGAGGGAGATATAAAAATAAGGAGGGAGTAGGAGGGAGGGAAAGTTAATATTAAGGGTCATTTGGGAGGTAGTAGGGAAACCTTATGGAATATAACCTTCCTATAATACATACATATATGAAGGAGATGTAAATAAAATCGCCAAATAATGGGAGAGACAGATCACCAAAAGGACATCGCTTGTCAACAAATGAAGCCTTCTGTATAAGGATTGGGTTTTACCTAATTGAGGTGTTGGCCAAGGGGATCCCATGAGGAAGCCCCAAACAACCCAGCCTGTTGCCAAGAGTATATAGGTTGCTCTCCACAAGCTGAAAACAAGGTCCCATTGCTAAAGATAACACCTACACAACTCTTTGAACATGGAAAAGTCAACCTGGTGTCTACATAGAGCATTTATCTCTACATTCTATTGTCTTTGGTACAGGAAAGTACTATGCACACTACCAAAAGAGAAATGTAAATGCCAACCCTGCCACAAACCCCTTGATCTACAATGATGTCCTGCCTGCAAATTCTGATAGTGCACAAAGTTTGGGGGAGTAAGTAGACAATATCTAATTTGACTGAAACCTCATTACACTAGATGAAACCCATACTCAACACTTTTTTTGGTAACCAATAACCTGAGACTAGATAGCCCACAGACAGGGTAAAACCAAATACTACAGTTCTTTTTAAAAAGAAAAGAAAAGAAAAGAAAGCAGAAACAGCTAGTTCCAGGTTCAGTGAAAAACTCTGTCTCAAAAAATAAAGTGAGGAATTAGATAGGGAAGATATTCAGCATCACCTGCCAATCACTAGCCTCCACATTTACACACAGGTGGGCACACATGATTACATTACACACACACACACACACACACAAACACACACACATACACATGTGGTTGATATATTGTGCACCCCAATAAACTTATCTGGGGTTCAGAGAACAGAACAACCACTATATTAAGCATAGGTTTAGGCAGTCAAAGCACATGCCTTTAATCCTAGCATTCCGGAGACAGAGAGCCGTCTGGGTCTCTGTGAGTTCAAAGCCACACTAGAACCAGCCAGGCATGGTGGCACATGCCTTTACTCCCAGGAAGTGATGGCAGGAAGCAGTCCTGTTAAGTTTTTAGGCTTTTAGCAGCAGTTCCGCTGAGATCCATTCAGGTGAGGACTCAGAAGCTTTCAGTTTGAGGAAACAAGATCAGCTGAGAAGTTGGCAAGGTGAGGTAGGATGTGGCTTGTTCTGTTTCTCTGATCTTTCAGCATTCGCCCCAATATCTGGCTCCTGGGTGTTTTTATTAATAAGGCCTTTTAAGATTTGTGCTACACGCACGATAGACTGTTTACAAAAATCAATTAAAAACAAAAAGTTACTTTCACTGATTTTTGTGTAGTTGATTTCAGTTCTGCCTATCTTAATGTCATTATATGAAAGCAATTTTAGAAAGCTAATACAGGTGTTATCTTGGATTTCTGTAATAGAGATCTTGCATCTATTTATAACAACACATCCAAAATGGAAGTCTTGTGCTTTTAAAGAAACACTTTAAAGTCAGCTAAGTCCATTTAGGGTTGGTTTTATGTACATTTGTCTAGGGCTGACCATTTGGGACTGGATTATCTATCAGAGGACTCATAACCAAAGAAGTTTGATTTTCCTTCTCTCAGCAGTCATTGATTGCCTGTCAATCTTCATCTACAGGGGCTTTGTGAAATTTACATCCATGTTGGTGTGCTGACTTGTGTGGTCATTAGTCTGGTATTTGTATAGGCAATCATATTCTTGATATTCCATAAGAGCACCATCTCTAACATGACTAGAAGATTCTGTCATCTCAAACCTCCTGTTCCTCTGGCTCTTAAAATTCTTCTGACTCCTTTTATATAATGTTCCCTCAGTATAAGGCAAAGAAGTTTTATTGTAGATTTATCAGTTGGAGTTGGATACCCAATACTCAATTGTTCTCTGCATTTTGACCAATTATGAATCTCTGAGATATCCTCTGCCTGCTACTAAAATAAACTCATTTGAAGAGTAGTTAGAGTTGCAATTATCTGCAAGTACAAGGATAAGTATTTAGATTACAGTTAGAAATTACATTGGTTTAGGAATTCAAATATGTGCTGCCAATAATCACTACAGTGTAACAAGCTATATGAATCATATTAACCACATTGACAATCTATTCCATAATTACTGGAAGCAGAATAACAGCACATAATTAGAAAGTAACACCAGCTTTTATAATCTATGTCCCAATTTTCTGAGAATATAATAAAATGTTTATGCCACCTTACAAAACTCAAAAAACAAATCTAATTGTCAAGGTATTATTATAAATATTTGTCCATTTGTTGTATAACAGCTTTTTTTAAAGATTAGAATATTTTATGCTAAAGTAAGCCTCTTAACAAAAAGATAAAAAACCCAAGATAGATTCAGGAAGTCCCTAAAACTGACCAGATTCACTAAGCCTTTCCCTGACAGAGTAAATAATAAAAGCTGAGAGTCCCTCTCAGACAAAGAAAGCCAAGCTACAAAGAAGACTTTCAGACAGGCCAAATTACAAAAGAAAAGTCTCTAAGATGAGACTAGCTGCCTGCAAGAAGCAGAAACCAGCAGAGCTTTCTGGAATGGTTTAGACAAACTGAGGCGCCTAGAAAAGATGCTTGCCAGCATTTGTGCTGCCTATAGGCTATGCAGTGTGCTCCAGGTTACCAGCTTTATGAGGTGGGCTTTGATGGTGCAGCTCTCTTTCAGTCATTTCTGCTCCTTTAAGAACCCCCTCACCCATACCCCTGTAAATAATAAATAATAAAGCTTATTGGTTCACCAAGTTGCATTTTGATAGTAATTTGTACTTTGGTCTGTCTGTCATGGGCTATCTGAGGTGATTAAAGATGTGTATAGAAACTCCCCCATGAAAGCTTTGTCACACAACACTGTTCTGTGATAATAAATACTATAAGTAAACAAGGGTATACTTGGTTTCTCTTCATAATAATGCTGTATACTTCTTATAAGCTAATATAAATTAGAATGTGAAAAAAGATTCAGACCTTAGAAGCTACATGAAAAAATTTATACCTAACTGTGAATATAAGTTATGAAAATTTCAACCTTAGGTTAGCCTATTAATTTAAGAGAGCACAAAATATATTGATTTTCCTCAAAATAACTAAGTCTTTTCATTTCTTGTTTTTTTTTTATTTATTTTTTATTTTTTATTTTCAATGAACACCGGTGGTCTGACTAAGCTCTGTATCAAGTAAAGAGAATAGAAATAAACCTATATATGTAACACTTCAAGTTGTTCTCCTGCTGATTTTATGTGGCTGTGAATATACACATGCACAAATGTTTTGTGATGTTCTTTCCATACAAATGGAATCTTTTTATTTTTTTCAAGAGTGATTATTATCTCCTCTATTACCTCAAATTCATAACAGTGACAGAATCTGTGAACCCAGGGAATTCTTGCTTCTTATGTGTTTATCTCAAAGTAGAATGGAATATTGAGAATGAGAATTTATGTGAGCATACAGCAAATGGATTTAGCTGTTTCCTCACTCATTTAGAATTTTCAAGGGACAGATGGTAATTTCAGTGAATCACAGTCTGTGAATCATTGTCTTGGTTTGCTGCTGTGTTTTGCCTAGATTTCATTTGCAGGAAAAATAAAGGCCCCATTTAGTGCCAAGTCGGCCCAACACTTTTTTTTATTTATACCCAATAGTCCATCAAATTTATATTTACAAGTTTAAATCACATTTTCTAAGAGGATCTACATACAGATGGGTGTGCACACACACACACACACACACACACACACACACACACACGTGTATATATACACCTATCACTTTTATTTATACACCAAGAATATTCCAAACAGGGCCATAAAAGGAAGCTTTAGCAAATTGATGACTATATCTACACATAAACGTTGACCTCCTTGGACCTCAAACTAACTGAACTGCATTCTTTTAAAAATTATAATGAGCCAGGCAGTGGTGGCACATGCCTTTAATCTCAGTACTCAGGAGGCAGAGGCAGGCAGATCTCTGTGAGTTCGAGGCCAGCCTGGTCTACAGAGTAACTTCCAGGATAGACTCCAAAAGCTACACAGAGAACACAGACAAACCCTGTCTCAAAAAATCAAATACACACACACACACACACACACACACACACACACACACATGCTTTTTCTAAGTGCCCACGTAAGTTTCTGGGATGGTCTGTCTCCTTTAATGATAGGTGATGATTATTGTAAAAATTAAAATGTATGTAGAAATAGAAGTTGGACTTACAGTGGTAAATTCAGAGAACACTACAAACTGCAAGATCATATTAGAGAATCATAAGTCTATTATTGATTTGAGCAAGAATTCATTCCTGAGTTTATAATGTGTTAGATTTGCTTACTACTTTGAAAATATGAAAAGAGCTCACCATAGTAGAGAACACCCTTTCTTTTGTTTCATATTATTAAATAGTAAAGTGTAGAAATTTTAACTCTTCACTTCTGTAGGTTTATGGGGGCCTACAATTTTGGTTATATAATCTGGGCTGCCATGAAACTTGTGATTTCCTAGTTATGGAGTATGGAGTCTTAAATTTGTGAGATATATATATATATATATAACACATACTAAGGACACTGAATTATTCCTTAAAAGAATAAAATATTCACTTTAATTTCTACAGGAGCAAAAACAAATAAACAAAAGTTGCCTAATAGCAAATGATTGGCTTGGACATGTACATAAGTAACAAAAAGCTAGATGGCTTAAGTAGGTTATTGATAAATGTTCATGTATGTACATTACATATGTAACATGTAAAAATAATAATTTCAGAAGAGATCATGAATTTGGGAGTTGGGACACCAAAAAGATTGAAGGGGTAAATGGTGGAATAGGTACAATGTCAATACAAGGCTAATGTATGAAGCCCTCAAAAAGAAAAACCACTATTTCAAAACAGAAAGAAATTGCTGGAGTTTAAGATTAAGTATATATCTAAATTACTGTGCAACCTCTAAACTGTTTTACATGGTCACCAATTGTTTTTCTGATTTTCACAAGGAGTGTACCAGTAATCCAATTCTTCCACAATTTTTTAAACTCATGTTATCTTTTCAAATTATTTTATAGCTACTCTGTGATTGTCAAATAGTCTTTCATTGTGGTTTTTATTTTTATTTTCTTTTTTGAATTTATTTTATTTTATTTTACAATATGATTTAATTTTACATATCAGCCACGGATTCCCTTGTTCTCCCCCCTCCCACCCCCCTCCCCTTCCCCCTGGCCCACCCCCCATTCCCATCTCCTCCAGGGCAAAGACTCACCCGAGGATTGAGATCAACCTGGTGGACTCAGTTTTGTGTCCTTGTTGCCAGTGAGTATATTCTCTTTGCATAAATATCTTTTCAATCTTGTGCCTACTTTGATACTGGGTTGTTTTCCTTTTTTCACTGAGTTCTGGCCACTACTAATATATTCATTGCTAGAATTCTATTTACCATATTATTTACAAATATTTTCTACTACTCTGGATTTTTCATTTTTTACTTCTATTATTGATATATACCTTTAAATATTTTTATGAAATGTTATTTACCTATATTTTTCTTTTTGTGATTTTGGTGTCAGATACAGTTATGTGCTATTTAACAATGTAGAAGTGTTGGGAGAAATGTGCTCTAAGGTAGTTTTATTATTGTATGAACATCAAAGGTAAACATATCATATGTCAATCACCAATGTGGTGCTTGCTACAATTAAAAGATATGACAAACATAAGATGTATGAGACTGCTGCCCACATAATATTTTATATTACATTAAATTATTTATAAAATAAAATAGGAATAAAATTTTTAAATAACTGTGAACATAGAGCACAATATAGTAAATATATAAACCAATGACATAAGTATTGATTTTTCATTTTCATTTTTTTAATTTTATTTTACAATACCATTCATTTCCACATATCAGCCATGGATTCCCTTGTTCTCCCCCCCTCCCGCCCCCTCCCCTTCCCCCCAGCCCACAAATATTATGTTCTGTACCATAATTATAGTTGCTGTACATTTTTAGTGCTGTGTAGAATGGTGAGTGTGTGTGTGTGTGTGTGTGTGTGTCTGTGAATTTAAACACTCCTGTCTCAATGAGCAAGTGGATGTCAGAGGACAACTTTTATGACTGGAATCTCTTCTTCCACCATGCTTTAAGGAAGGACATCTATTTGGTCTCTGTCTCCAGCCTCCAATCTCAGCAAGTAGCATTGGAATTACATACAAAGCATTTTTTACATAGATTCTGATGCTCAAACAGAGGTTTTTCTTGCTTTCATGGCAAGAACTTTTACCTGCTGAACCATTCTGATGCCTCAGTGCTATGTGTTTTTATAATTGGCAGTAGGTTTGATTACACCAACAGCACTACAATCACATAATATTCTGAGTTATCTTCCAGCCTGGTGGTGGTGGCACACTCCTTTAATCCCAGCACTCAGGAGGCAGAGGCAGGCTGATCTTTTTCAGTTTGAGGCCAGCCTGGGCTACAGAGTGAGTTCCAGGACAGGCTCTAAAGCCATTCAGAGAAACCCTGTCTTGAAAAAATAGTGTTATCTTCCAATCCATGAAAATGGGATAGGTTTACAACTATTTATATACTATTCAATTTTCTCCATGAAGGTTTTATATATATATATACATATATATACATATATATATATATATATTTGGTTTTTCGAGACAAGGTTTCTCTGTGTAGCTTTGCGCCTTTCCTGGAACTCACTTGGTAGCCCAGGCTGGCCTCGAACTCACAAAGATCCGCCTGCCTCTGCCTCCCGAGTGCTGGGATTAAAGGCGTGCGCCACCACCGCCCGGCTGAAGGTTTTATATTTTTCAGTATAATTGTCGTTGTTTCTGAAACTTCTTTTGACATTCTTCTTTGCATTAAAATTACAATAAATTATTATCCTATGAATTTAATAAAAATGAATATTCTCAAGAAAAATTATAATTATTGTTGCTTTATAAGTTTTATAAGTTATGCAATTAATTTTCTGAGACTAAAAAGAACCATTTGAGTGATCACACAGTTTTGGAATAGCTATTGAATTGTGACAATATGGTAGCAGGGTTAAGTATGAGTCTGAAATAGTAATTCTAAATGTCAAGAATATGAAGACTATTTACTATTGAAACAAGTCTGTGGTGAGTTAAACATAAGTATACAAATGGAAACAAGTCTGTGGTGGTGTGAATAGACATAGAAAAATATGAAATCTTGCCAACATTGTAGAAACACATATCATTGAAACTAAGCAGTAAAAACTGTTGTACATAGTACAAAGCCTTTAAATACAAGGTTGAAGTCATAAGAATCAATTTTGGAAAAGTTGAACAAATATTTAGAATTTTTGATAAGGAAAAGAAATGAATAGAGCTATGATTTTTGCTTTGTTTTTTAACTCCATAGCTCTGTGTAGAAATGCTAATCTAAATTTTACCATTAGAGGACTGTGTTACAGGTCCAGTATGAGGTCCTGCAGTTTTCAACTAGAGTTTTTTTAATTAATTTTTTTCATTTATTTTACATCTCAACTGTAGCTTCTTCTCCCCCACTTCTCCCATTCCCTCCCCTCACCTCCACTCTACATCCCCTCCCCAATCCACTACTCCTCCTCCACCTCTGTTCAGAGAGGGCCAGGTCTCCCATGATGTCAACAAACCATGGCCTATCAAGTTTAGGTAGGACTAAGCTCCTCTCCTATTAAGACTCAGCAAGGCAAGTGAGCATTAGTAACAGGCTCCCAAAAGCCAACCAAGGCTTTAGGGACAGGCCTTCCTCTTACTACCAGGAGTCCCACAAGCAGACCAAGCCACACAACTGTCACATATATGCAGAGGGCCTTGGCCTGTCCCATGCAGACTCCCTAGCAGTCAGCTCATAGTCTTAATGAACTTCCGTGAGCTGGAGAGTTGATTCTGTGGGTTCCCTTATGATGACCATGACCCACCTGACTCGTACAAGCCTTCCTCCCTCTTGTCAACATGATTCCCTGAGATCAGCCCAGTGTTTGATGGTAGATCTCTATATCTTTCTCTATCAGTTACTGAATGAAGGCTCTCAGATAACAATTGGGGTAGTTACCAATTTGATTGCAGAATATGTCCAGTTGAGGCTACTATTGCTAGGAGTCTTAGCTGTGGTCATCCTTGTAGATACATGAGAGTTTCTCTTGAATCAGGTTTCCCCACTCCCGATCAAGACATTTATTTCATTACTTTTACCCTCCATCTGCACCTCAACCAGAACCCTTATGTTCTCATCTCCATCTGCTCCCAGTCTACTCCCGAGATCTCTTCTCTTTCCCTTTCCAGGGAAATTCACTTGTCTCCCTTTGGACCCTCCTTGTTACCTAGTCTCTCTGGGGCTGTGGATTGTAGCATGATTATCCTTTACTTTACAGCTAATAACCACTTATGTATGAGTGAGTACATACCATGTTTGTCTTTCTGGATCTGGACTACCTCACTCAGGATGATTCTTTTCTAGTTCAATCATTTTTCTTTCAAATTTCATTATGTCAGTCATTATTTTTAATAGCTGAGTAATAAACCATTGTGTATGTGTACTACCATTTTATTTTTCGATTTTTCTGTTGAGGGGCATCTAGGTTGTTTCTAGGTTCTGGCTATTATGAACAACGCTGCTATGAACATAGTTGAGCAAGTGTCCATGTTGTATGATTGAGCTTCTTCTGGGTATATGCCCAAGAGTGGTATAGCTGGATCTTGAGGCAGATTGATTCCCAATTTTCTGAGAAACCGCCATACTGATTTCCAAAGTGGTTGTACAAGTTTGCACTTCCACCAGCGGTGGAGGAGTTTTCCCCTTGCTCCACATCCTCTCCAGCATAAGCTGTCTTCAGTGCTTTTGACCTTATACATTCTGACTAGTGTTAAGATGGAATATCAAAGTAGTTTTGATTTGCATTTCTGTTGGTGCCTTGGAGTCCAGCTGTGCAAGGCCACCTCCAGGGTTCAGATCAGAAGCCACACTGAAGACATAGGAATTTAGGACATTTCTAATCTGAGGGTTTACAGAAAAACTCACAAGTGCTGTTCTAGTCATGTCTCCTTATTGTTCCGCTTCTAGTTTAAAATATTTCCAGTTTATATACACATACAACAGCAATTCTTTGGCAATAGCAATGTTACAAGGCCTTTTTTTCTCAGGCTCATAAAGCAGATAAGAGTTATTCAAAGCAATAACTTGTCAGCTATTCTTTTTAGCTGGTGCCTGTAAAAAGTTTCAGCTACCTCTTAAAGGGGAGGAGGTCACAAAGGGGAGAAACTAAACCAATAAAGAAATCTAAAAAGGGAAAAGGGAATTCGTGTACTATTCTACATTATTTAAGTGTGAATAAATATATATGATAAAAGTTAGTGTTGAGGAAGGTCCAAGCCCCCGTTCCCCTGCACCAAGGCTGTGTAAAGTGTCCTACCATAGGCACTGGGCTCCAAAAGGCCCACTCATGCTCCAGGGACAGATCCTTATCCCACTGCCAGAGGGTCCCTTAAGCAGGTCAAGCTACACAACTGTCTCGACTATGCAGAGGTCCTAGTCAAGTTCCATGGAGGCTCCACAACTATTGGTCCACAGTTCAAGAGTTCCCACTAGTTTGGTTTGATTGTCTCTGCACATTTCCCCATCATGATCTTGATGCCCCTTGCTCATAGAATCACTCTTCTCTTTTTGGCTGCCCAGCTGTGGATCTCTGCATCTACCTCCATCAGTTACTGCATGAAGGCTTTGTTATGACAGGGTATTCACCAATCTCATTACCAGAGTAGGCCAGTTCAGACACCAGGCTCTACTGACTCCCCATGAGAGGCCTTACCTTGGAAGAGGTGGGGATGGGGGGTAGGTTGAGGGGGAAGTTTTGGGGGGTGGGAGGAGGGAGGACCTGTGGTTGGTATGTAAAATGAATAGAAAATTTCCTAATAATAAGAAAAGAAATAAAATAAAATATCCTAAACAACAACAAAAAAAGTTTGTGATTGATAAAGGCAAAAAAGGCAAAACACAGCAGACTCCATTTCTTTCCCCGGATGCTAGAAATGCGGCTGCACCAAGGAAGCAGCATCAGTGTGACCATGGTGAAACCTGCATAAACTGCAGGGGAAATGTGCAGCTTTTGATTCCCATCAGCATATTCGCCAAATGTTAACTGGCAATAAAAAACTTCAGATCTAAAAAAATACATCTTTTACCCTAAGTGGTTAGATGAAGAGAGGACCTGTTGCATGAATCCTAAATGGTCTTATAATAAAACTTGGTGCTAGATATTGGGGTAAATGCTGAAAGATCAGAGGAAACAAGCAAACAAGCCATAGCCACTTCTCACGTCGCCAACTTCATGAATCCTCTGATTGAATGCCCCTGAGTTCTCAGTCAAAAAAGCTCTAGTTGCTGTCTCCTCACACCTTATATGCCTTTCTCTGCCCAGCCATTTCACTTCCTTCCTAGTGCCGGGATTAATGGCATCTGTGCTTCCCAAATACTGGTAGCAAAAGCAAGAGATCTCAAGTGCTGGGATTAAAGGCATGTGACTCCCAAGTACTGGGATTAAAGGTGTGTGCCACCACTGCCTGGCTCTGTTTCTCTCCTAGACTGAATCAATGTTTTGTAGTCCAGGGTGGCTTTGAATTCACAGAGATCCAGATGGATCTGTATGTCCCAAGTGATAGGATTAAGGGTGTGTGCCACCACTGCCTGGCCTCTATGTTTAATCTAGTGGCTGACTCTGTCCTCTGATTCTCAGGCAAGTTTTATTTGATACATAATATATCACCACATTTCCCCTTTTCTGTCTAAAATAATAAAAGGTTATAACTAATATAAGAAAACTATATACAATAATTACAGTAACTATATACAATATATACAGTCAAGAATTATATTAACAATTTCCAGTCCATTAACAACTGACAAATTCAGAGAAAATACTCCATTATTTATTTATTTTGGTGAGTTGAAAATGTTGTACCTAATTCACAGTCTATCCTAACTTGTATTACCAACCCAAAACTATCTTTTGATGTCTTTCTAACTTACTTTACACCTCTTTAGTGAGCTTCTTTTCTGAATTTGTTAGCAAGGAAAATTGTAACTATCTAGTCTTCAACTCCCTCAAAGACCCAAGAAGGAAATAATATTACCTAAGTAAGCAGGAAGTGTAAACAAGCAATTTCCAAAAGATATGAGAAATGATAGAAACACCTGGCTGCCTAGACAGTCACCCAAGTTTTCTCTGCAATGTTGGGGCATCCATCTTTGGCCTACAGGCCTAACATTTCTGACAGACTCATCATGTGAAGCAGGATTTTCTGAAAGGCTGTCCTACTTTGTCTTGGCAAAGTTTGGTAGTCCTTTCTTTTGTGTCCTGCTTGTCTCATTTGATCAGCATACTGTCAGCAGTTGAGGCAAGGGCATTTTCTGGCCTAGTGGCTAACTTCCCACAAAGAAAGTAATGTCCATATGGAGTTTTTGATGCCCATCTTCTTCTCTGAAGTAGATTGGTGCTGCCAGGAGCAGACATGTCTCATTGTCATAAAAAAAGAACCCATGTTAATAAAATGTCTTAAGTGCCATATTCTGTAGATATGTGAAGTGTTTGAAGATGGACTGTCAATCTAAAATATATCTCTGTTTGACCTTGAAAATATAACTAACATGACTACAAGTTCGATTGTAATAGGTGACTAACTACTAACCTGCATTTTTTTATCCTAATTAGTTGGTAATAATAACTTTCAAGGACTAGCAATTTGCATTACATTATTAAATGAACTGTATAGGTACAATACCTTGAACAAGAGTAGAAATACATGTACAGTATGTTCTAACAAAAATAATCTCAATTTTGTATAAATATACACAATTTGTATGTAATATACAAAAATCCAATCTAACGTAAAATATTTAAAAGTGATTCTTTTTTAAAGTAGATTCAATAATCTACCCTTTTATCTTATAATATCTGTATCCTCCTTTTTTTCATTTTATTTTTTTAAACAAGAACCCTGAATCTAATCTCCTTTGTTTAGCTTTTTTCCTGACCATTACCAATAACAACTTGTAATCAAACACCAAAACAAATATCCATAACTCATTGAATGACCATACATCACCCACCCCACCTCTTGGGAATGTGGGTGTCATGTTCTTAAATTTACTTCCTGCTATCTGGGGGCAAAGGCATCTTTAGGGGATCCTGAAAAGTAAATCTTTGGTTAATTGTCATGTCCTTGGAGAGGTAGCTGTGTCATTTGTTGTCCATTCTCTGTATAATGAGAAAATACAGCAATCTGTGAGGCTGGATCATCTCAGCTAGCCATCTCAAAACTGTCCTGAGAAGTTTGTAGTCCAAAGTCAGTCTTTAAGTGGTGTTTGTCAGCTTAGTGGCATTAACATAGTCCATGTGGAATCATAGTTGTGGGATCCCATCATGTTTTTGGAGACTTTAGAGATTGCATTAGGTCAGATTATTTCTTTTTTTTGGTCATTTTTTCCTTCTTCTTTGGATTCTTACTTGTCCAAAGGTCTTTAAATTCCTCAAGATGGTTGTTTTTATTTTCCTGAAAAGACAAAAACAAAACCCTTCCCCAACTCTAACTTTGGGGAGTTTCCCAATCTAATCTTTATCAATTTTGATTTATGGTTTCTCCTTAAATTTCTGTTTATTTTCTAAAAGTGTTCTATCATCTAGAGCAGTATGGTTTCTTACAATAGGGATTAGGTTCTTTAATTGCTCTTGGAAAGAGTTTCCTCCCTGATGACAGGAAACAACTGAACCAAATTTGACATGGAGGCCTTCAAAAGGACCCTTGGAGTGTTTTCCAACAGCAAACGTTTACCTTGTCTGTCTCTTGTTAGTCTACATTTGTTAGTCCAATGTCTGCCTTTGCCATACCTTGTGCATGATCCATAAGGGAGGGGCATTTTGTTGGGATTATTTCATGAAAAATCATTGTTTATAGAAATTCCCTGTTTATAGTCCCTTTTTAGATGACCTTGTTTACTGCAATTGAAATATTTGGCATTACTATTTTTCTTCAAACCTCTGGAAATCACCTCTCCTGTCCAAGCATCATCATGATCCTGAGATTCAATATTTATTGTATCTTGGATCCATTCCTCCAAGGATACTGATCTTGCCTTTAATGGCCTAATTACCCTTTTTTTATCATTCATTAGCAGTTTCAAAAGCCAGAGATTCAATTATTTTCTGTCAAACTTCTGAATTTGGTATCGTTCTATTTACTGCTGAAGTCAATCTTTGTAAGAAATCAGTGAAGGTTTCTTTTTGGCCCTGCATAACTTTGGTAAATGACTCAATTTTCTTTCATACTTCTTCAATTCTGTCCTGAGTATTCAAGGCTGCCATGCAGCATAAAGCTAGGGTGTAGTCATCATATAAAGACTGTTTTTGTATATCAGCATAATTGCCCTCTCCATGCATTTGTTCTTGGCAGATTTCAATACCTCTAGTCCTACTCCATTGTTCAATGGTCTTAGCTTCATCCTTTCATCAGGTCCTCCATTGTAATTGGGGACTAGCCTCTAAGACTGCTGTAATCAAATCTCTCCAGGCTTGAAGGATAATTCTATTACAAGTTGACCATGAGTTTAACATCTGCTTCACAAAAGATGAATGCATACCATATGAGACTATTGTTTCTTTGAGTTGCCTCAAATCTAACATTTGCACAGGAGTCCATTCAGCTATTATACAGTCTTGGGAATATCTATCATTTGGCAGTTCTTGTAAGGTTATTGGATAAATTAAGGATAGCTGTTTCTCTGTAAAATTATAATGCAATGCTGAAATTGGTTTGCCCTTAAATTTCTCTGTCTGATCTGAATATCTCTATGATCTCTTTTAATAAGTTTTTCTAAGACTTGTGGGGGTATTGTGTTCCCCAAAATATTGTGTATGCTAATAAACTTATCTGGGGTCAGAGAACAGGACAGCCACAATATTAAACATGAGGATAGGCAGTGGTAGCATATGCCTTTAATCCTAACATTCCAGAGGCAGAAATTCATGTGTTCAAGGATACACCCAAGCATGGTGACTCACGCCTTTAATCCCAGAAAGTCAGCCTTTAATCCCAGGGAGTGGTGGTAGAAAGCAGAAAGGTATATAAGGCGTGAGGACCAGAAACTAGAGGCATTTTGCCCTGGAGAGGCCTTTGGCCTGGAGAAGCATGTGGCTGATTAAGCTTTCAGGCTTCTAACAGCAGTTCAGCTGAGACCCATTCTGGATGAGGGCTCGGGGCATCCAGTCTGAGGAAACAAGATCAGCTGAGGATCCAGCGAGGTGAGATAGCTGTGGCATGTTCTGTCTCTCTGACCTTCCAGTGTTCACCCCAATACCTGGCCTCAGGTTTGATTTTATTAATAAGAACTTTTAAGACTCATGCTACAAAGACTTGTATTTTGGCACTCATATCAACCAACTTGGCACTCATATAAATCAACTTTCTTAGGAATAAAATAAGAATGATCAAACAAGTAATGTTTATAATTGACATTATGTCAATCCCATCCAAGTTAATTATCCTCTCATTTAATTGTTCTATTTTCAGACCATCTAGCTTATAGTCAAATAGAGACCAAACTTTCATTGTAAAAATGTTTCCCATTTTTTAATGTGGGGAAAAAAATCAGTCTTTTTTAAAAAAAACTAATCCCCCTTTAAAAAAAATCCCAATTGATTCACCAAGTATGATGATAATGAGGATTCAGATGACAGTGTGGCAGCAGCCCAAGGAGGGGACCCAGAGAAAGCAACAACCCACCAGGAGAAGGGAGAAGTCAAAGAGCCAGCAGTCTGCATGGGGGACTGTGCAAAAGCAGCTAATTCCAGCATATTTGGAGCCTGGGCCTGAGCCTGGGCTTGTGTCTATGGAGTCAGCTGTCTTACATAGGGAAAATGTGCAAAAGTGGCTAACTCCTGTGGTTTTGAGAGTCCAAAAGCCTATGGAGTTTGCTGCAGAGAGGCTCCAACAAAAATTTAGTGAGTAGGAACTCCGGCTGTGTATAGCTCCAGCCTGAGCCAGTGGCTGCAAAGCCACAGGCAATCAGCTTTTTCATGAATTAGTGCCCCAACAGTTGGATTCCAGATGTTGCATGAATCCTAAATGGTCTTATAATAAATACTCAGAGCCAGATATTAGGGTAAATGCTGAAAGATCAGAGGGAATAAAAGAACAAGCTACAGCCACTACTCACCTTTCCAACTCCACAAATTCTCTGACTGAATGTCCTGAGTCCTCAGTCAAAAGGGCTCTAGTTCTTGTCTCCTCACTAAACAGTTAGTCTCCTAAGCTAAAATCTTGCATAAATAAACATAGGCAATTTTGTTAATAGCCCCCTGAGGTAAAAGCAGGGATAGCTGAGTTGCACTTCCCATTATCTGCAGGCAGGGTGCTTTCAGGGCACTCTTCTTTTTATCTCAAAGAGGCTTTGGTTCAACAAATGCTTCAGTTGTGTCCTTGAGTCTATCTGTGGAAGTCCCATTTATGAACTTTTTACATAAATACCTCATCTCTACAAATTGTCCTGCCATAAAGATAATTGCAGAGAACAGACTTCTAAATTTTTATAAGACTGTGGAACAAATATTTGACTGTGTGACTTATTTTTCTCACCCGAATTACACAGTGTGGGGAGAAGTCATCCTTCTATTAGTACACAGGAATAATTTCACCCAACAGATGAGGAATACACTGCTAAGGTTGTGGGAGAAGTCCCAAAGTTGTTATAAGGGGGAAAGCAATGGCATCACATAAGAGATTTACAGTAAGAGACAGCCATCTATTCCAAAGGTAGTAATTCTCATCACTCTGTGTCCTCTATCAGATATGTACATTTCTAATGGGTTGGCTGTCTAAATATCAGCTGCAATATATTGCATAATCTTGTAGACTCCATCACATTTCCCTGAGGGCCAAGGATATTGAACAATTCTTTAAGTATAACTCTGCCATTTTAATTGGATTTTTTATGTCTAATTTCTTGAGTCTTTATATATTTTGGAGTTCATCCCTCTGTCAGATGTGGGGTTGGGGAAGATCTTTTCCCATTCTCTAAGCTGTCATTTTGTCCTATTGACAGTGTTTTTTTTTTCAGAAGCTTTTAAGTTTTAAGAGGTCCCATTTATTAATTATAAATCTTAGTGTCTGAGCTACTTAAGTCCTATTTAGGAAGTTGTCTCCTGTACTAATGTGTTCCAGATCATTTCTCAATCTCTCTTATAACAGGTTTAGTGTAATGGGATTAATGTTGAGGTGTTTTATCCACTTGGATTTGAGTTTTGTGTAGGGTGATAGATACCATTACATTCGCATTCTTCTATAGGAAGAAATCCAGTTGTTTTAGTACCATTTGTTGAAGATGCTTTCTTTTTTCCATTGTATGATTTTTGGCTTCTTTGTCAAAATTCAGGTGTCCAGAGTCATGTGGATTGACAGCTGGGTCTTCAGTTTGCTTCCATTGTTCCTTCTATCTTTTGAACCATCTGTCTGTATATTGAACCATCCTTGAATCTCTGGGATGAAGCCTACTTTATCATGTTGGATGATTCTTTGTATTGTTGTCTTTGTTTCTACTTTATCATTTCAGTCCTCAGTTTGATTATTTCCTGCCATCTACTCCTCTTAGGTATGCTTACTTCTTTTTGTTCTAGAGCTTTCAACCATGCTGTTAAGTCTCTAATGTGAGATTTCTACAAATTATTTTTGTCCTTTGGATTCAAAATGATTTAATTAAATAATTTCAGGCTTGTGTATTTTAAGATGTTGTATGAGATTGCTGTCCTGGGGCTAGAGTGTTCCCATAGGTGGCTCAAAATTGACCATTCACATTTATACCAAAATGATACTAGCTGTTGGCAGGATGCTTTCATTACTTCTCACACAGGCTTCTCTGTAAGCTCCCTTGCATGCTCTCATAAAATGAAGAAGGACACAAAGGAAGAATTTGTAATGTTTCCTGTAATCCAGATACAGAAGGCTTCAAAAGTATAGGGACTACACAACTGCCTGGATAACAGGAAAAGAAGATCATTAAGGGACATTTTTCATGCCTGGTAACCAAAATTCTTTATTTCTTATTGTTGTTTTGTTGTTCGGTTTGTTGGAAAAAAGGAACACTTTATACTTTCCAATCCTAGCCCAGTGCATGATCTGTGAGCCTCTGATCTTCTTTAAAAGAAAAAAATTGTAGCTCCTTTCTTTGAGGAGATAGTAATAGAAAAGCTTGTTTAAAAGACTTAGATATTAACTTTTATTTTTATGTTCTGCATTTTCTTTTAGAGAAGCACATATAAAAATGCATTTATTTCATTTTAAGACCTCAAATCTCAAAGGCTAATTGAAAGAGACAAAGTTCAATACATAGTTGTTGGCAGATTTTTCTTTCCTGCCCACCAGTTATATGAATTATAAAAAATTGGCCAATAGCTCAGGCTTGTTACTACCTAACCCTTACATTTTAAGTTAACCCATATTTCTTATCTATGCTTTGCCACATGGCTTCATACCTTTCATCAGTACAGCATACCCATCTTGCTTCTTTCTGCATCTGCTCACGACTCCTGACTCCACCCTTCTTCTCCCCATTGGCCTTAGTCTGATTTTCTGGCCTAACCTTATCCTGTCTAGGTATTGGCCAGTCAGCTTCTTTATCGATCCAACCACAGCAACATATACTCACACAGTGTAAAGGAAGATTCCACACACAGTCTTCCACATTCAGTCCTTTCAAGCTCCTGAACTGCATTGTAAGGATGAAGGGTCATGAACCATTGCTTCACTATACAGGTAACCCCATGCTTTCTGACACATGTTCTAATATTAAAAAACTTTAAAATATTTTCAAGAAAGTTTCTTAATAGTTGGAGTGCTCATGAAGCTGTTATAAGTGATTAAAGTTTTCTTTTTACAAAGGACAAGATAGAGATTATTTCACTTTCTGTGCTACATAAAGCAAATTTTTTAAAAAATGAAATATTGTCTGTTATAGATCTATAAATTTGTTTGTCATAATACTGTATTTCTAACCTCTGGTATCATTTTATAACAACAACTGGCAACATGTCTGTATGCATCTAAGTTTTATCAAACTGAATCAGATATATTTCATAACACAGACTCAGAGTTATTTCTTGCCTTGATTCCCTGCTTTACACTGACAGCCACTATTATATCTGTGTATTTGAAGCTTACTGGTTCTTTTAGTTAAGTGAAAGAACTAGAAAGACCACCTGGAGACCTTTCTATGTAAGTCTGAATGTACATGAAGGTAAATGTAATATTTTGTTTATATCTGTACCTCATTCAGTTTAAAAGAATTGGGTCTTTGTGTTGCTGTAGCACTTTTATAACTTGTTCACTAATGCAAATTTTTTGAGAATTTCAAGAAAATTTTCCTAAATATATTTATGTCTACCATAAAATAAAATGGACTTGTAGTGGAATTTCCATCCACTACTCATCCTACATATGGTGATGTAGATGATTAATTATATTATAAAGTTTGTGTGCAGTTTCTTTTATACTTAACATTAACAAAACCTTTTTAACTTAACAAAATATTAGTCAAATTTCCCATTTTATGAGAATTTTGAGCCAAAAACATGTCCTGAAGGAGATATTTTTGCATAGGACTGATTTCATATATTTCTCTTAACAATGAGAAAATAATACATGATACTCATCTAATTTGTCACACTTTGTATGAGGGACATTTCAGAAGACTCAATGAATCTGCTAAGTGCAGAGTAGCTGCACAGACATGTAGCAAATTGATAAAGCATCTGGGATGTGGTGAAGAAAAGGGTCATTCTGTATGAAAGGTTAGACACAAAAGGTCTTATGTTATATAAACATAAGGCTTTGTTTTTATTTGTCTACAACATTGTTATTACTTTACATTTCAATTTATAATCTATGTCATTATTAAGAAGACTAGGGTACATTCTAACAATATTAATTATGGGACTGTACATTTGAGAGTCACTGATATAAATATGTAATGATTATGGATAAGTAATAACCCAGAATATATGCATATATATCCCAAGAAAAACTTAGAAGATAGTTAAAAAATAATTAAAAAGCCGGGCGGTGGTGGCACACGCCTTTAATCCCAGCACTCAGGAGGCAGAGGCAGGCGGATCTCTGTGAGTTTGAGGCCAGCCTGGGGTACCAAGTGAGTTCCAGGAAAGGCGCAAAGCTACACAGAGAAACCCTGTCTCGAAAAACCAAAAAAAAAAATTAAAAAGCATAGAAAAATGTTGATATTCAATTCCAGTGTCCTATGAAACTGGTTAAACTGCTCTGAAGATTCATACCAAGGCTGTTGTCTACCTTTACCATTTCCTCAAAATCATAGCCAGGTGTATTTACTTTCTTGGCTCCATGACAATAATCACTGTGTGATTCAGAGAGAGACAATGGCCCAGAGATTACTTTTGGTCTGCATTTTAAATGATGTTTTTAATGAATTCATATCTGAGACTAAAGAGTACAGAGCATCACCTTTCTCATCATTGTGGGAAGATAGAAAAGAAATTCCAACATTGCTTTCACTGAATCAAAAGCTTCTCAACACAATTTTCCTTGTTGTGTGTAAAATTGTTGTAACATTAGTCTAGTAACAACAGGAATACGTCAACTATAATTGATCAGTTGATAGAAGGTCAATGTGAACGACTTTAGTGGTTTTTTTCTTAATAAAGGACAAATGTGTAATGTAAGTAAACTGAAAAAAGCAAGAATCAATCAAAAGAAAGTACTGTACATTAAAACTAAAGCCGCAGCAAAAAATGAAGACTAAAGTTTATTTTCTACATCTATTAAGATGATCATGTGGTTTTTGTCTTTGTGTGCAGCCTGGTTTAACCCTGGATTGTGGGAAGAGATATGGCTGGACAAAGAAGTTGGGTGTGTCATAGAAGGGTCTGTGTGTTGGGGACTAGCAGAGAAGATCTTCAAAGAAGCCTAGAGGCTGGTTTAAGCAAGTGCAGGTGTGTGCAGACTAGGCAAGGGGACTGACTATGGGACCAGGTTTGGATCTGGATGGTTGGAAAGAGTGCATGGAGGGGAGGGTCAAGCAGACTTCTTGAGTTAGATCCTGGAGAAGGATGTATATGATCTGGCTGCATGGGGAGGGTAGATGCAGTGTGGGAGGCACATGTAGGGGGGGAGGCACATGTAGGAGCAGGCGTGGTCAGTTCTGGTAGAATCCTAAACATTGGCTATATTGCAGGCAGGGGTAGCCAGACAAGGATGACCTACATGCGGAACAAGCACAGAGCGATCCACTGAGCTAGACTCTTGAGAAGGATATGCAGGATCTGGCCGGGTAGAAAAGTACCTTTATCTTTTAGAAAAAGACTAACTTACTTTTATTTTATGTCTAGAGCGGTTTTGCCTACACGTATATATGTGCATTGTGTGTGTGTGCCTGTTGAGTGCAGATGCCAAAGGAGATAGCACTGAATCCCCTAGAACTGGAGTTATGAATGGCAGTAAGCTGCGATGAGAGTGCTAGGAGCACAACCTGGGTCTTTGGTAAGAGCCCCAAGTGCTCTTAACTTCTGAGCCTTTTCTCTAGCCCCACCCCTTTTTATGGTATCATTCTGCGTATTTTTGAAAAGTCTCTCACTATGTATCCATGCCTGGCCTGAAACTCACTGTGTGGACCAGACTTGTCTCTAAATCCATCTACTTTAAATATTTATAAAATTCATTTGAAATTACAAGGTTATTTTTACATGTATTTATTTAATCACTGTGTTTGTTTAGATTTCAGAGGACAGTTTTCTGGAGCTCTTTTTTGATACATACACAATTATAGAGGCTGTGAAATTCCAAGATCTGACAATTACAAACTGGAAAACTGGTAGTACAGTTCCTAGTCCAAACCTTAAAGCCTGAAAACTAGGGTTAAAAACTCCCAGTCTGAACCCACAGGCCTGAGAACAAAGTGCCAAGGTACAAAGGCCAGGGAAGATTGATGTCCCAGTAAAGAAAGAGTGAATTTACTTTTCCTCCATCATTTTAGACTATTTGGGTCCTCAGTGGTTTGGATAGTGAACTGTGTCCACAAAGTTGTTGTTATGGGTAGGTCTTCTTTATGCAGTCTGCTGTTTTCCAATGCTAATCTCCAGGAACACTTTCATAGAGACAACTCAAAATAATACTTAACTAGTTATCTGGGTAACATTTAGACAAATTGATGCACAATATCAGCTACCACAACAAGGAAAGGATTCTCTACTGGTGGAATTGCAAGACAGTATCATGTGTGCACTTGGATCAAAATTATTATGAGCTTCTTTAAAACTTTCTTTTGAAAATTAGGTTTGTCAAATTTACATAGAGTTTTAGTAATTTGTTTATAGATCCATATCTATGCTATATCCACCAATTCATCCTTAGCAATAATAAAACATTAATTTTATTAATTTCCACTTGATTTTCTTTGTCTGTCTCTTCAAATCTCTAATTTGGATGCAGAGAATAGAATTTCTATTCAATGGTCATCTAGCACCCCATTGGCTTGAATTGTTGCATAGAAACATAGAGCTGATATTTTATCATGCTGTTGGCACAGTGTGGGCTGAAGAAATCACATTGTAATACTTTTATAGGTCATATACATGCATGTGTATGTTTGTTTGTGTGTCTTCCTGTGTGTCTCTGTGTGTTGATTTAATGATTTGCCCCAGTTTATACTGGGGTACGTTTTCAACTGGCTCAGGCCAGGTTGGCCTCAGTAAGCATAAACAATGGGAGCCTCTGGCTGACCTTACTCTGAACCAGCTCAGCTCTAGCAGAGCAGACTCTACTGACAAAAAGATCAAATGATCAAAGAGAAAAGCCATTTAGTCTTAGTTAATACCAATGTCAAAATAAGCTGAGTTTCCAATTATCTCATCTTTCCAAGCATTTGTGCATTGGATTTAAAAGATGCTACTTTCTAGGACAGACCTATACACTGAAATTTTAAACTTACTGTAACAGAAATAAATCCTGAGGCATAGAACCAAAAATAGGTATGCTTCCTACCACACATAATTAAGTAATGCTGGTGCAGAAGTATCAGGTTCAGTTCTTTTTAATATTATTTTGAACTACATTTAGAGCTAAAGGAAAATAAATGGATAGTCAAATATTATAGGATTTAGTGGTATTTCTATGTGCTCAAGTGGAAAACATGAGGATGTGATCTCAATTTCAAGCAGATTTATTAATTGCATGAATTCAGCATGCAGAAACCCAGACTGTATTTTCACATACAGGGGATGCATGGACTTATTTATAAATAATTCTGAATAAACATTAAAAATAAGTACAGCACTCTAATGAATGTCTGTAATCCCCAAAACTCAAGAAGCTAAAGTACATGAAACACAAATTAAAAGCTAGCCTTGGCAAAGTGGTGAGGCACTGTATAAAAATAAAAAAAGAAGAAAATAATGTATTAAAATGAAAAAAGAGCTCAGCTGCAGAGTGCTCATTTAATATGCATGAAGTCCTAGGTTCAATCTCAGGTAAGAAAAGTACAGTCTTAATATACTCTTTTGAACTTGAAGTTTTAGAAATTGTAATGGATTAAAGTACCAAAAGATTTAAGAATGAAAATACATGTATCTGAAATATTTCATATTCAAAAATATAATGTATTCATTGAGAAAAGGAGGATACAGAGTATTTTCAGTTAAAAATTTCAGACTACCTAAGAACAGTGGGAAAATGAATGAAATGCAAAATAAGAAAGAATGATTAGTCTTTTTTTTTCCTTTGACTAAAAATAGATTATTTTTCTAATATACCCTGATTAGGGGTTCCTCTCCTTCTATTCCTCTCAGCTCTTCCTCATGTCCCTTCACATCCAAATCTACCCATTTTCAAATGGATAATAATAAAATATAATAAGATAAAACAAAAACTAACACATTGGAATTGGCAAAACAAATGAACAGAAGAAAAATAGCCTGAGTAGTCACAAGAAACAGAAATACACTTATTTACATACTGAGGAATCCAATAAAAAACACTAAACTGGAAGCAATAATATATATGGAAAGGACATATAGAGTAAAAGAGAGAAATGTATATAATATAAATGTATATTATATATAATATACATACACATGATATATAATTATATTATATACTATATACATATCTGTATATAATAAATATTGTATACATGTTATATATATATATATATATATATATATATAAACAGGAAAATCTTGGATGCAGCATTATGAGACAAGAAACCTCCAAAATGCCATTGAATTAATTTCCTGCTGGGCATCTACTACTGGGCATGCAGACTTACTAGTAGTTTGTTTTCACAGTTATTCTCTGTAGAAGGAAACTAAATTTTCATTTGCAAGTGGTTGTCAGTTGGAAATTGTTTCTGGGTTAGGGATGAGTTTGGGTATACTTTTTACTAATTTCATTTAATCTTGGAAAGTCTTTAATTTCTTAAATTCTGTCTTGATCCATTTTTCATTCAGTAGTGAGTTGTTTAGCTTCCATGAATTTTTAGGCTTTCTGTTGTTGTTGATATCCAGTTTTATTCCTTGATGATCTTATAGGATGCAGGGAGTTATTTTAATTTTTTTTTTTTTGTATCTGGTAAGACTTACTTTGTATTTGAGTATGCGGTTAATTTTGGAGAATGTTCCCATGAGGCACAGAGAAGAAGATATGTCCTTTTGGTTTTGGGTGAACTGTTCTGTAAATATCTGTTAGATCCATTTAGTTTATAACATCAGTTAGCCCCAGCACTCCTCTGTTTAGTGTTGGTCTACATGACCTGTTATTGGTTCTGGGAGTCACACAAATATTGAAGAGGAGGCCATGAAAGTTAGATGAACAGAGGCAACATTATTCCATCACTGTGGGGTACCAGAACTTCTAATTAGGGCCATAAACAGGACTGGTTCAGACACCGTGACCCCAAACAGAGGGAGTAGCCCATTTTTAAAGCAAAAATCACAAGTAGTGGGGGTCATGGGTGATATAAGAAAGAATTTTTGCAATTTGAGGTTAAGCCTTGGGTGACAGTACATTCCAGAAATTTACAACTTGTGATAAAATTTTACAACTAGTAGTGCAATTTGTGATAACAAGGTATTTGTATAAGCTTAACAGGAAGTTTGTAAAAGCTTGCTTACACAAGTCTGTGCTTATCTTAACACAGCTCTTGACAGAGATGGGGTCTTGTCTTAATTTTTAACTTACTGTTCTCATAACTGCAGAGAATATAGGACAAGGGTCATGCAACAGAGGAAGTGGGGTAGGTGGCTAATGTTTTTGAATTATTGTGGACTCCATACTGTCTATTGGTGAGAGAGAATTATTGAAGTCTCTCACTATCAGTGTGTGAGGGTCAATATATGATTTAAGTTGTAGTGGTGTTTCTTTTACAAACATGGGTGCCTTTGTGTTTGGAGCATAGATGTTAAGAATTAAAATGTCATCATGGTGGATTTTTCCTCTTCTGATTAGTTTGGTTTTAAGTCTATTTCATAAGACATTGAAATGGTTATACCAGCTTGCGTCTTAGATACATTTGCTTAGGTTGTCTTTTTCTATCCTTTTATCCTGAGGTGATGTCTATTGTTGATGATAAGGTGTGTTTCTTTGATGCAGTAGAAGGATGGATATTTTTTTCCATCCATCCTGTTAGTTTTTTTGTTTTTTTTTTAATTGGGGAATTGAGACCATTGATGTTGAGAGATTATCAATGAGCAGTATTTGTAGATTCCTATTATTTTGATGTTGTTGTTGCTGTGGTGGTGGTGGTGGTGGTGGTGGTGGTGGTGGTGGTGGTGGTGGTG
>CABHPH010139015.1:27672-50691 GCA_902168325.1 Peromyscus nudipes
TGGTGGTGGTGGTGGTGGTGGTGGTGGTGGTGGTGGTGGTGGTGGTGTGTGTGCGTGTTTCCCCTCTTTTGATTTGCTTGCCTGGGATTATTTACTTCTTGTGTCTTTCTGGGTATGCTTAACCTCTGTAGGGTTTCAGTTTCCCTTCCAGCACCTACTGTGGCTCTGGATATACAGATAGATATTGCTTAAATTTCATTTTATCAGGAAATGTCTTATTTTCTCCATCTATTGGGATTGAATTTTTTGCTAGGTATAGTAGTCTCAGTTGGCATTTGTGGTCTCTTAGAGTCTGCAGAATATCTATCCAGTCCCTTCTGGCTTTTAGGAAGGACTGGACAGATATTATGAAAACAGATGTTATTCTAATAGGTCTACATTTTTATCTTACTCAGCCTTTTCCCCCTGAAGCGTTTATAGTTTTTGCTTTATTCTGTATGCTTAATATTTTTATCACTGTGTGTCAAGGAGAATTTCTTCCTGGTATAGTCTGGTGTTCTGAATGCTTCTAGTATCTTGATAGGCACCTTTTTCTTTAGGTTAGGGACATTTTCATCTACGATTTTGTTAAAAACATTTTCTGTGATTTCTTCTCCTTGTGCTATTCCTATTATTTGACAAGTGTTTTTTTTTTCTCCTTCTTCAATTCCTATTATTCTTATGTTTGGTCTTTTCATAGTGTCTCAGATTTCCTGGATGTTTTGTGCCAGGGACGTATTAGATTTAACATTTTTTTGACCCAGGTATCCATTTCTTCTACTGTGCCTTTAATGCCTGTAATTTTCTCTTCCATCTCTTCTACTCTTTTGGGAGGTTTGCCTTTGAAGTTCCTGTTTGAGTTCCTCAATTTTGCTTTTCCAGATTTCCCTCAGTTTGGGTTTTCTTCATTAATTCTATTTCCATTTTCAGATCTTTAATGGTTTTATTCATTTCATTCTCCTGTTTATTTGTGTTTTCATTTTTTAAGGGATTTACTCAATTACTCTTTCAGAACTTCTAGCAAATTCATAAAGTCTATTTTTAAGGTGTTTATCTTGTGCTTCAGCTATGTTGCACTGCCCAGGAGCTTCTGTGGTAGGGTTTCTGGGTTCTAGTGGAGACATACTTTCCTGGTTGCTAGTGATTATTTTTCTGTCTGGCATCTAGGCATCTGAATTTACCAATACCTAAAGTTTTCTATCTTTTTAATTTTCATGATTCAATCATTATTAGTAGTAGTGTTAATGAAAACAATTCATAATAATATATATTAAGGTTTTATGTATTATATTTAGGTCCGAAAACATTTATTACATCTATCATCATTATCTTTATTATCAGTATCATTTAAAAAATATCTTACTGTTTTGCAAACATCAAGGTGTTATGAGTTACAATAAATCCAGAAGTAATAAATACTCATATGAATTGAAGTTCCCTCATAAAGGTCTCATCTATGTTCAAGATTTTATAAAGGTGATGGATAAATTAGAATTTCCTGATTATGGACAATTGCAATGCTACAGAATCTGAGCTGAATTATCTTGGAGTATCTTTGCCTCACTTAATTGCCACTCACTATTTATCTTGGTGTCTGATCTTACAACCTTCTTAATACTGAGTAAAACCTTTTTAGGGTGTATTAGCAGACTTCTACCAACCAAAAAAAAAAGTAATGTCATCAGATAGCATTTAAAAACTATAATAGAAAATTGCCCACCTACTGGATGTTTACATAAATCTATTTGAAATGTTCCTTACTTTATGACTGTTGTTCTGTGACTATAAAAACTTCATGAAAGTTCCATGGGCACCCTATTGCTGAATGTATAATATCCTGAGACACAGAACATGAAGTACTCAAACTTATATTCACCTGAAAACTTCATTCCTACTCTCTAGCTTTCATACGGTTGGAAGGTTCTGTGAAAACTACCAGAAGAGAAAAGCAATCACCAAACTTACTTAGCTGTGAACCCTGTAAGAATCACCAATAATAGCCTGCCAAGACATGCACTAATGGGGGCACACATGCTATAGGAGTAACCAGTCTCTTTCTGCGTGACTTTAGGCCCACTTTACAAGATGAAACCTATACCTGAGACATTTATTGGGGGCAATAACCTGTGAATAGACAGATTATAAGCCCAAGGGGAGAACCATCATGGACACTAACCCTCTGAACCTGTAAATCTAACAAATGTTTGTCTTTTATAAGTTGTCTTTGTCATTTTTTATTACAGCAATAGAAAATAAACTAATATACTCTGCTAAATGACTATAGTATTAAACTGATTTCTAATGACTCATTGTTATGCCCATTGTTTGAAGGATCTCTCAACCCTCAACAGAAAGGCTCCTTCTTGCAGTAGATAGTGATTAACCCAGAGACTATCAACTAATCAATGTTTAGAGAATAAGAGACTGCAGAATTCTTAGCCTGAAATGAGATATCTATATTATAGCCTTGCACAGAAGGCTCAGGAAACATAGTGGAAGAGGGGGTAGAAAGATTGTAAGAGCCACAAGTGCTGGACGGCTACAAGAAAATAGTCTTTTCTGGATATAACAGATCAGTTGTGCATATGGCTCCACAGAAATTGAGTCAGCTATACAGGCTCAAACCAGACAAAATTTCAACATGGTCAGGGGAGATGGGCACAAAGTCCCATCTCTATATAAGTAGCAATTAGCAGTTGATAGCTGCTAGTAGAGAGTAAGTTTTCTTTAAAAAATGTGGCCCCTGGTGAGTAGACCACCCTCCAGTGAAAGCCACACATACATGATTATATGGGCAGAATAATCTGTATTTGATGGGTTAAAAAAAAACCCCACAAAGTTAAGTAAGTAGGAAATGGGTGATAGATCTGGGAGGAGTTGGGGGAGTGAGTAAATATGACCAAAATTCATTGTATGAAATTCTTAAAGAACTAATCAAAATAAGAAAAATAATATAATAGACAAAAAGTAAAACTTCATGAAACTGTTTCCATTATAAAACTTTTTTGGGACCACCTGAATCCATATTCTAGGCACAGTCAACTATTATTTGGCTCAAGAATAAGCATCTCTTATTACTTTTGATGTGAGAGCTATGTTGTATAATGACACTTATCAAAGAAAGAATGACATTTATTAAATTCTCCATCAATCAAAATTTTCACTGTAAAACTTCTATGAATATGCCAAGTCATAATTAGGTTCCAATAGAAACATTATTTTTTAACTTTTCTTCCTTGAGGCGATTTATATGCAAATACTGTCATCTCTAATTTGAGCTATTCATGTGCTTTGAACATAGATTGGGCCCATCTGCTATTCAGAGATAGCCTAAACATATCCACCAGCCAATGGGCAAGTTTGCATATGAGCTATTGTACTTCTAGGGCCATGTTTAGCCAGGTTTATTCAGGATATAGGCTTACAGTATGAAACTTCTTGCATATAAGCTTTTATTTGGTTGATTCAAGTTAAACAAATATGTTATTTTTTAAACTAACATTCCATCTATTCTCCAAAGAGATGCTGTTTGATCTGTTTTTGACAAATAATACAAAGGATTAAATCTAAATAGAGTAGATTAAACTGAGCTCTATAGTTTTCACAGTTGTAAAATGTGCTCTCAAAAAATGTAACATTTAACTGCAATTAATAATCTGAATTAGGAACTTCTTTGACACCAGAATTAATAAATCCTAGAAAAATCCCAAAATCCCTGCTTCAAGACACCAAACAAGACTTTACTCTTGCTTTATGCCATAGTTTTTATGAACTGTTTTCATTTGCTCGTATAGGCACCTAAACTACATAAACTCCCATCACTATGTGGTTGATGGAAAATGAAATGTACAGTATTTTGTAAAGTGGTGTTCTTGTATTGTAGTGCTCTAAAAGTTTCTCTAAGAGCCAGAGGATGAGAAAAACTGCTATGAGATTGTGCTTTCTAGAAATGACAGGGAAGTTTCACCTATGATTCTTCAACAAAATTGTTGCCTAAACACCACCTGAATAAGGGCATCAAAAATAGACATGCTAACATGAAAGGGTGAAATCTTATGGTGCCCTGCCCATAAATGGAATTACAGACAACTAAGGAATGCTGAGTGTGGGAGAAGTAATCTACCTCAGAGATAAGTCACTGAGAGGGGGTCCCTGCAGTTGTCATACAGGGAAGGGAACCCTGCAAAGAGATAAGAATGAAAACGTGGTACAGATTGCCTTCATCAACCTGGATCAGGCTTCAGGTAGTCTAATAACAGGCAGTTTATTCCCAATGTATTTAAGCCCAGTATAATTTGGAAAAAAAAATGTTTGCTGGTGTAATACAATCCTCATTGCACAAGGAAGCATTGTGTTCATTGAAACTCAACTAAGGGTACATTTCATTTCTTCTAAGAAGATGGGTTCTTGAGATAAGCTACCCGTACTAACTTAGGGGGCCTAAGGGTTTGGCCTGGTCTCAGTCACACAGATAACATAGAGACCATTTAGGATATTAGTTACCTCTGGTCCTGGTTGTGGGACTTTGGGGCAGTCTCTAGCTATAAGGCTCATTTAGATTACTAGCCACCTGTGGTCTTGCTTGTAAGAGCTTGATATGGTCTGGCCCAACAAATAATGCAGAATACTAGACTATTAATCATTTTGAATTCTTACCTTTCTACATGGAAGAACAGATTTTTCATTTTTCCCATTGGAAAAACAATCCTGTGTGCTCAACGTTCCTGGTTTCTCTGTAGATCTGCAGTTGCAAGGACATTCATGCTATGCTCCTAGCAAATTTTCTAATTGGTTATAAAACATTAAGTTGTCAGTCTTGAAATAATATAGTAATATACATACAAGTAACACTAAAAGAACTGATCAGGTCATATGTATGTATCTGTATATAATATATATGTATGTATATAATGGTGTGTGTGAGAGAGTGTATATATAACAATTACAAAGATACAGAGGTCATGACTTAGAGAGGGGACAAGTGGTGTAGGAAACATGGGAAATTGTATGGAGGACAGGGAAGGGAGAATATTCTGTAATTATATTTTAATTTAAAAAATAGTCAAATTATGTTAAGAATAAATTCTAGATGATAGTGATTTGTGCTGGCAATTTTGAGTAGTTCCTAAACTTACCATCCATTTTAAATACTTCTGTGTGAATATCAGGGTTTGTTAAATATATTGCCTTCAGGATATCATTATTATTAAATTCTTAGGGAACTCCTTCTTGACCATGAACTATCATAATTTCCTTATGTGATAGCTAGACAGAAACAGAAACAAATGTTACTGGGATTGTTTCTTTTCAAGAAGAGAATAGAAAATCAAGCCAGTCCTGGCATTATCTATTGACCAACACTCTCTTACTATTCCCTTCAGCTCATCACAATTTTAGACAGATTTTATTCCCTAGACCTTTTACCTTCTTTTGGGGTGTATATTCTAGAAAACTTTACAACTGTAAGTTTTTTTTCTTTTTTTTCTTCTAAAATCTAAAATGTATTGTCTTTTCTGACTCTTACAAGTTTCACAACTCAGGAAATATCTTTCTAATAATCTGGAAACAATGCATTTAAATATAAACACCAAATATGATAAAGTACATCAATGTCTGACCTCTGTGGGAACAAAGAAGTCTAATTTGATGAATACCAGTGAGAAAACACAAATGTCTTAATCTCAATAGAAAAGTAAAGTAGAAAGAACTATGGGATACTCAGAAATAACTCAATTAGCTCCTCAATGTACTCCAAAATCTGCTCCACACTAATCAGTCACTTGGCTGACATATTCTCATATTTCTTCAGTAGCTCACCCCAGGTTTAAAACCCTTCCCACTTTTGTTTTAGGGGACTTACTGTATTTTTTATTTTGTACTGTAGTAGCCCTAGTAAAGTTTTCTTTGCCTATTTCATTTTATCTAGTATAGATTTGTCTTGACTTTATACATTAATGAAGATAACTGAGTTGTTTAAAAAATGTCAGTTCATCTACATTTTTAGTAGGTATTTACTGAGAGAAGATCTGCATAATTTAACCTATAATAAATGACTGAAAATGTGCTGTTTATATTATTCAAATATATTATTCTAAATAGGAGTCAGTAGTTTCTTTGGCTTAGTCTGGACTAAAAGATTTCCTAGAATGTGGAACTTTTCAAGGTTAACTCAGAGAATGACTCTGGCATACTGAAATATTTTGTCAGCCTATTCCAAATGTGACATTTTATTATGCCTTAACCTGACCTAGGCAGTTTAGAAACACTAAGTATCCTTGTGATACAGTCAGGTTTCCTAGTTCAAATTTTATTCTTTCAAAATATAGTTTCAGCTTTGGGCATCAAAAATACTTTAAACAATTACATGAGAATTTTAATGAAATAACCAACTCTACTTGAGTAATTTACCCTCTGGAATCAGAAGTGTAACATGCTTTTACATCATTCACCATGAGATTACTATAAAACTTCCTTATGAAATCAAAACAAAACAATAATAAGAAAAAAATAAACTTCAGATAGAACATTGAAATCGGGTCTCTTAGCATAAATCATTGAAAATAAACTTTTTAACAGGAATCCTTCAGAAAATTTCAACCTACGTCTTTCAGAAATCCCAAAATGGGTGTAGAAACAAGTGAAGGCTACTCCAGATTGAGTAAGTGGACGATAATTAATTATTCAGCAACTGCTATAGGGAAGGAATCAGCCATTATATCACTTGAACTTGGTGGAGACTCAAAACAAACAAGTACTTGAAAAACTTTGTAATTTACGGAAAGAAAAGTTGCATGCACGCTCTGACTTGAGGTTCTGATAAGGGAAAGTCGAAGGTGGGTGACTTGGAAGAGAACATTTGTTAAGCTTTCTTGATTAGCCTCCAAGTTGTAAGAAAGTGACAAACTGTGAGTAAACTTGTTTTGATTAACCATGTTCTGACCATTCTGGACTGAATGCCTCGAAAGCCATGCTTTAGTTTCTTCCAAGGGCTAATACATTCTTTTTGAGTCAGAATTCTATTGCTACAAATAGTTTGGCTATTGTCCTTTTATTTGTTTGTTTGTTTATTCATTCATTTATCTATTTTTATTTTAAAGACATGGTTCTCAATTCTTCGCTTAAAATAGAATAAAAATGTATGTATATGAATATATTCTCTTTCCTAAATAACACTATTTCCCTGCAAAAACTGAATCCATAGATAACAGAAAAGAAGCAGAGCTCCTTCAGGTAACAATACAAAACAAAATAAATTTGAAAAATTTCAGAACACCTTCATACCCTTATTTCAGAATAGCTTTCAAATTTTAAATACTTTTTGAACACATAGAAAAATTGACTGCATTATCATAAGACATTTGATAACATAGACAATGTCTTAACAATATTTTATAGCCCTTGTGTCCAGTATAATATCTTTTGCATAATAAGTGCTTAATATGTTTCCTTACAATATTGTAATTGGGAAAATAACAATAACTTTGTTCATTCTTACGTTGTGTACTACAAGATATATGATAAACAACATAAATGAGCACACTAATATTTAGCAGCTTTCTTGTAACAACTTTAACATACAGTAAAATATTTTGTTGCTTATTTCTATTAATACATTAATAAAGGTTTAATTTCAAAACAAAACCATAGTAAATAAGCACTAAAGTATGCTAAGTATTTATTGCACAAAGTTTTCAATATATAATTATGTTTGCATTTCTAAAAATCCTGACCAAGAGAAAAATTAGCTAAAAAAAACATTTTAGTCCAAAACGTATATGCACCAAACTCTGGTGCACCTAATTTTACATAAAGCTTGTTATTGGACTTGAGAACACAGATGAAAATCAAACCATTAATAATAGCAGGCGATTAAAAAATACACTTTCTCCAATAGCTAGTTTATCAGCTAGTGTAGATATGGGGGAACTGGAATATTTATTCACTCTTTTGAGTGAATATTGGTACAGCCACTATGGAACTTAATGTAGACATAGATCTAGAAATAGAACTACCATATGACTCAACTATACCACTTCTGGGAATATAATCAAGGGTATTTATATCCTACTATAGAGATGCTTCCTCATCCATGTTAATTACTGTTCTATTCACAATATCAAGGAAATTGAAACAGCCTTGATATCTATCAGCTGGTGAATGGATAATGAAAATGTGGTACATATGTACAATGTAATTTTATTCAGCTTTACAAATCTATGAAAATTTCAGGTAAATGGATGGAGCTGAAAATATTCAGAGTTCAGTAACCCAGGCCCAGAGAAAAATGCCACATATTTCGTCTCATATGTGGGTACTAGCTTTCAGTCTTTAGCTATATGTGCTTAAATTAGAGTACTTGTAGAAGTCAGGAAACCAGTAAGGTACCATGAAGAGGACTAGAATATAATAGATTTACTTTTAGCTTTGTAAGCACGCTCCACACTGCTGCAGATTTGCTAGACCAGTTTGCAATCAACAGATGAGGATTCCATTTTCCCTACATCATCTTCAGAATTTTCTGTTGGTTCTTCTGTTGATCATTGCTACTCTGACTGGAATAAGATAGTCTCAAAGTTGTTTTGCTTTACATTTCCTTAAATGTTAGTGATATTTCTCAGCCATAATTATTTCTTCTCTTGATAACTCTGTTCAATTCCATAGCTCAGGCTTTTTTCATTTTCCTTTATTAAGAAATTTTCTACTCACTCAACATACTATCCACAAACCCCCCCCCCTCCCTCCTCCCATCCCCCAGCCCTCTTTCCCAAGCCACCCCGCAACCCCACATCCCCCAAATCAAGGTCTGCCTTGGGGAGTCAGCAGAGCCCAGCACACTGAGCCTAGGCAGGTCCAAGCCCCTTCCCACTGCACCAAGGCTGTGCAAGGTGTCACACCACAGGCACCGGATTCCAGAAGCCTGCCCATAGACCAGGGACAGATCCCGATCCCCCTGCCTGGGTGCCCCCCAAACAGTTTGAGCCAAACAACCATCTTCCATATCCAGAGGGCCTAGTCCAGTCCCATGGGGGCTCCACAGCCAACAGTCCACAGTTCATGGGCTTCCTCTAGTGTGGCCGGTCATCTCTGCACGTCCTCCCATCATGATCTCGATGTCCCTCGCCTACAGTATCTCTCCTCTCTCTCATCAATTGGATTCCTGGAGCTCAGTCTGGTGCCTGGCTGTGGATCTCTGTATCTGCTTCCATCTGTCACTGGACAAAGGCTCTATGATGACAGCTAGGTTATTTGCTAGGATGGTCACCAGAGTAGACCCGTCCAGGCACCCTCTGGACCACTACCAGCAGACCAAGGTTGGGGGTCAACCTTGTGGATTTCTGAGAGCCTCCCCAGCACCCTGCCTCTTCCTATTCCCATGATGTCCTCATCTATCATGGTATCTTCCTCCTTTCCCTCCCACTCTGTCCCTGTTCCAGCTTGAACCTCCCATTTCCCTATGTTCTCTTCCCCAACTCCTTGCCCTCTGCCAACCGCCCCCCCCACCAGATGTAGCAGGGTCCTTGCTGTTGTTCCCTTTGGGGGCAGGGGCCGAGTAGGCCCAGAGTCAAACCACACAGACTCTGGGAGAACGTGGAAACAACAAGCTCAGTTTATTCAGGAAGAGGCAAGCCTTATATACCCTCCACCCCACCCTGGGGGAGGTCTGATGAATATGCATCAGCTGGTGTGACATGACTGCCTCTCATTGGTCCAGGTCATCTCCAGATCATGTTTCAGCTGCTGTTGCTAAGATCATCAGGCAGACACAGGCTGGCTCTCAGAAAGTATCTTTTTTACTTGTTTGAGCTGTCCAGCCCTCAAGCCAGTTAGGGATGAGTCATCCCACACCCACCCAGTTCACTCATGTAGATCTCATCTACTTTTCCTTCACAGGATCATCCATGTGTCCTTCCTAGAGTCCTTTCCTGTTCTGGAAATCAGTATGGCAGTTTCTCAGAAAATTGGGAATAAGTCTTCCTCAAGACCCAGTCTTGGGCATATAACCAGGGAATGCTCAATCTTACCACAAGGACACATGCTCAACTATGTTAATATCAGCATTATTCGTAATAGCAAGAACCTGGTAACAACCTAGATGCCCCTCAACTGAAGAATGGATAAAGAAAATATGGCACATATACACAATGGAGTACTACTCAGCAGTAAAAAACAATGATATTGTAGCTGGAGTTTTCCTGCCGTGCCCACAGTCAGGACAAATCTCCGCCACCCGCCAGTCTCCAGCTCCCAAGTCCCGCCAGTCTCCGAGCCCACTTATAAAATAAACACACAGACGCTTACATTATTTAAACTGCTTGGCCATTAGCTCAGGCCTATCATTGTCTAGCTCTTACTCTTATATTTAGCCCATTTCTATTAATCTCTACTTTGCCACGTGGCTCGTGGGTTACCGGTACCTTACATCTTCCTTCTCCTGGCGCGGCTCCAGCCAGTCTCTCCTCTCCCTTCCTGTTCCCTCAATTCTCCTCTCTGTTAGTCCCGCCTATACTTCCTGTCTGGCTACTGGCCAATCAGTGCTTTATTGATACAGAGTGATATCCACAGCAGATATCATGAAATTTGCAGGCAAATGGATGAATCTAGAAAATAACATCTTGAGTGAGGTAACCCAGACTCAGAAGGACAAGCATAGTATGTACTCACTCATAAGTGGATACTAAATGGGAGGGAAGGGATGGCAAGACTGCAACCCACAACTCCAGAGAGGCTAGCTCAGTTATTTTTTAATACCCATCAATATACCATGTGGTATTTCTTTTTATACTTCTTTTTTTAAAAAGTTATTATAGCCAGGTGGCAGTGGTGCACACCTTTAATCCCAGCACTCAGGAGGCAGAGCTAGCTGGATCTCTATGAGTTCAAGGCCAGCCTGGTCTACAGAGCGAGATCCAGGACAAGCACCAAAACTACACGGAGAAACCCTGTCTTGAAAATAAATAAATAAATAAATAAATAAATAAATAAATAAATAAATACATAAATACATAAATAAATAAATAAATAAAGTTATTATAATCTAATAAATCAAGTTGGTGCTGCTATTGTGTAAGAGTTCCCTCAAGGTTGAAACGTTCCATCCTGCAGGAAAGCTCCTGAAATCATACAGAAGGTAAAAAACTCCAAATAGCTTCAGCAAGTCCTGAAACTGACCAAATTCGTTAGGCATATTCCTCCCAAGGGTAAACAATAAAGACTTCCTAGTGCCACTCTCAGACAAGTCAAGTGCAAAGGATACTTTTGAAACCAGTCCAGTTCCCAGGAAAAAGCAGAAACCAGCTGAGCTGCCTGGGAGAGGTTTAGACCAACTGAATGACATGGGAAGGGCATTCTTTAACTTGCTGAGCTGCATGCAGGTTGTGAAGTGTGCTCCAATTCCCATCTTTTGTGAGATGTCACTCATGCTGGGGTGGGCTTTGGTGATGTAGCTGTCTTTGAGTCATTTCTGCTCCTGTAAGTAACCCCTCATCCATATTCCTGTAAATAACCCCAATAAAACTCATTGGTTCAACAAGTTGGAACTTAGTGGTATCTGTAATTTGATATAGCAAGGGTTCCCTATCTGGGTTGAGTAAACGTATGTTGTGACTCACCAGAAGTCTAGTCGCATAACAACTGGACAGATGTGTGTGAGTGTGGGGCCATCCACTGGAGCATGAGAAACCTACCAGTTGTCACATCTTCCCCAAAAATGATTTTTCCTCCTCCAACAAGTAGCTACTGTCAATAGCTCCTCAGTAGGGAATGAGGCCTGGAGATGATCTACCCCATCTACAAGGGATTTTGGCTGGGTTGTATATCACTTATATTTTATTTACTCTTTTCCAACCTTTAACTTAAAAGTGTTAAGACTACAAGGATCCTTATAATCTTACAAACCTTCTGAAGTCATAAAGTCAAAACATCACTGATAGTTTTAGAAGACATTCTATTTAAACTTAATCCAGAAGTTATTTAAATAAGCAATTTAAGCTTGTAAATACTTCTTTGTTCAATAGATAGATGCTTAAGTTAGTGTGGATCCTTACAAACTAAACTCTACAATCTATGGTGGCTAAATATAATATGAATCTGATGAAAATCTATTGTCTTTCAGTTTGGCAACAGCACATTCTTTTTGCAGCTTTGCTTTCATTTCTGGAAAATCATGTAAATTGTCTTTCAAGATTTTTAAAAATATCCTTATTTGTTTAATGAAGTAAAGTTTATTAGAATCACAAGATCTCCTTTTTGTTTAATTAATTAATTAATTGATTAATTAATTAATTAATTTTACAATCTGGTTACAATTTCCCCACCCTTCTCTCCTCCCAGTCCCTGCCCAACACCCACCTCTGTTCCCATCCTCCAATTCACTCTTCCTCCATTTCTGTTCAGGAAAGATCAGGTCTCCCATGGCTATTGTCAAAACATTATTCTGCTATACTAATAGATTGTTGCCTCCCAATTGTCATCAAAGAGGCTTCATCCGCTATTGGAAACAGATGCAGACCCACAGCCAAACAGTAGGTGGAGCTCAGGGAATACTGCAGAAGAGTGGGAGAAAGGATTGTCGGAGCCAGAGGGTTCAAGGACATCACAAGACAACACACAGCACCAACTAACCTGGGTTCATAGGGTCTCAAAAAGACTGAACCAACAACCAGGGAGCCTGCATGGGACTGATCTAGGCACTCTGCCTATAGGATCTTCTTGATGTCATCTATTTAATTCATCAAAATCAGGATGTTGTCTGTAAATTTGCCCAGTACTTTTTTTCCTTTCCCACTTCATGTCATTATGCTATCTTTGATGTAGTGATGCTCCATTAGAAAAAGATTACCTGTCTTTATTAATGTTGGACAAAGTTATTTGTTTTTCTTATTCAGTATGTTTACCTGGAAGTAATATATAGTAAATTATGATCTAATTATTAAAAAAAAAAGACTAGTACTCAAGATATGGTTCTTCATACATCCAATCCCTGCACTTGGAAGGTTGAAGCAAGAAGATTGTCATGACTTTGAGACCAGCTTAGGTTATAAATCCCTGTGCTGTAAGCCAGCCTGGGCTGTAAAGTGAGACTCCATCTCAATTACTATATAGAAGTAAATGGGCAGTGGGGTTGGAAAGATAGTTCAGTCATTAAGAGTACTGACTGCTTTTTCAGAAGACATATGTCTTCTTCTAAGTACCCACATAATAGTTAACAAGTGTCTATTAGTCCAGTTCTGGGAGATCCAGTAACCTTTCCTGACCTTGGCAGGCACTAGGCACATGTGGAACACATACACACATACAGGCAAACATATACATGAAAGAAAATAAATAGCTCTTTCAAAAAAAGAATTGATGTGGCAGACTGTTTTTTTTTTAAATCTTGTTAAAGAAGCTTTTGTTTTCTATAGGCAAAAAGGAGATGTGATTGATTACCTCAGTCAGCTTGAAGTTCTGATATGTGAATCACATACATTCCTCACATAATGAAACACAATCACAATTACTCCTGTCAGCATTTCCGTGAAGTGCACTTTAGCAAAGACAGACAAGCTCTTGACGTTGATTGGTTTTCAGCCTACAGCCAATACCAGTGCTGGGTGTGCTGCTGGCTGCCTTCATGCTCTCTTGTTGCTGAAGAGAGGACTATGTGTGAAGGGATCCTGAGGATGCTATAGGTGCTGGGCCTGAAATCAAGGCTGTCTTACTACTGAGCTGGGGTGCTTCCTCTGCCTTGAGATATCCCCGTGTTTCTTGTGCTCTGAGGACATATCCTTCATCTGAGACAATGCTCTTTTAATTGTGCCATCCTGCAGTGTGGAAGAAGAGTTCCTTCATTTCAGAGCACTTCATTATTCAGCATGTAAAACAGAATGTAGAGTGTACTAGGAATTCTACCATGTTTGACTCCATGTGACAGGGGAACTGCAGTTCAAACTCAGCCTTCCCACCTTAAAGAAATAAGCAGAATTAATCATTATGTTTGTTTTTAGTTTTGACCATGGGATTGCTATACAGCCCAGTCTGCTCTAAACTTGTAATCATGTGTGTGTGCCTTCTTTTCTGTATGTACACTACATGTGTGCAGTTGTCCATGGATGTTAGAACAGGTCATCAGATCTAGTGGAGCTGGAGTTAGAATCAGTGTGGCTGCCTAATGTGGGTGCTGAGAATGAAACCTTGGTCTCTGTAAGAGTACCAAGTGTTCTGAACTACTGAGCCATCTTTCCAACCGCAAGATGGTGATTTTCTATAAGAAAAAAAATAGTAAATTGACTTACATTGCAAACTACTTGCTGAAGGATATATTATTTGTGAACTATATGAAATGTTACAAGTAGGGTGCCCTGATAAAGGATATGCATGTCTACAGAGATACCAAGGACAATAGTTTAAACATGGAAACAGATGGAAATATGAAACCAACTCACAATACTCAAAATGCCTAGTTTTAAAATTTTTATTAGGTAATATGTAATCAACAATGAAGGGAAAATTTGATTTGAGCATCAGGTAAATGTTAATGGGCTAAGGCTCAGTAGGATTATAAGCCTTGGGGTGCTATAATATTGCCTGTTTTGAACAAAGTAGAGAAATATCCTTCCTAGGAGCTCTGAGGTGTTGCTGATGGCAAAAGAAACATAATCATACCAGGGCCAATTGTAAATACCTAGACTCCTCTGTGGCTTGGCCACTCTAAAATGGACAGTGTATCATCAAAGCAAGATGGCCTCTGGGAGGACCAATATACCAGTGTCATCTCAGTTTACTCAAGGCACCCCTGGAGACCTCAGGATCACTGTTATCACTGCCTGACCTGCTAGATAAAAATTAGTTTATCAGTATTGCAGTAGACAGAGCTGCTAGCCAAGAAATAATTCTGCATAAATCTAGTCACAAGCCGTCTGTCAGAATGATTCAGCACTGCAGTTCCCAGAACCTACACTCTCTATTAGGCCAATGGATACTGATACCTATGTAGCTGTGGCTGATTTCCACCACAAACTTAGGAAGTCCCAGAAAACTAATACTTAATGCAGTGTTAGAAGAAAATGAGTCTTTAACATACTCCTCCCATCAAGGCTTGGGGATTTATGTAGAAGAGGGCACAGATAAATTCTAAGAGCCAGAGGTGGTTTTGTTGTTTCCCAGAAACAGCAGGGCAGATGCACGTATAGACTATGACAGCATGCACAAGTTCTCCACAAGTTCAGACAGACACAATTCCTACAGAGAGCAAGGAAAGTGGGCACAGGTTTCCTCCTCTAGACAAGAAACTACTTGCAATTGATAGCTTATTGGAGAGGGAAATTGGTTTTATCCAATGGAGTGACACTGGGGATATCAATTAAAGCCAATACAAATTGGACTCCACAAACTGGAATCCCTCTCTCTCTCTCTCTCTCTCTCTCTCTCTCTCTCTCTCTCTCTTTCTTTCTTTTTGTTTTTTGAGACAGGGTTTCTCTGTGTAGCTTTGCGCCTTTCCTGGATCTCGCTCTGTAGACCAGGCTGGCCTCAAACTCACAGAGATCCGCCTGGCTCTGCCTCCCAAGTACTGGGATTAAAGGCATATGCCACCACCACCTGGCTGTAACCCAATGTAACTGTAATGGAAGCTTCATTTGGTGACAAGTGATAGCCAGTTGAGACTCTAGATTGCCTTCAAATATGTATATATTTTAGGAAGCATCTATTCTAATAGGTTTTAATACCTCTGGTGCCCCCTAATTTTAGATGTGTCTCACCATATTCCCTCCCTCATCCCCTTCTCTCCCCTGCCTCCCAACTTGATTCTCCAATTCAAGGTTACCTCACCTGTCTATAACTATTTATTTTATTTTCCTTCTCTAGTGGGATCTATCTGTATATCTTAGTGCCTTACTTTATTACCAACTTCTGTGTTTCAATGGATTGCAGCTTGATTATCATTGACTAAAAGCTAATATCCATAAATAAGCAAATTCATATCATATTTGTCTTTCTAGGTCTTAGACACCCCACTCAAGATTTTTTTTGTAGTTCCATCCATTAACATATGAATTGTATGATGTTATTTTTAAAGAGATGAGTAATACTTCACCATATAAATGTATACATTTGCTTTATTCTTCTTCTGTTGAGAGACATGCAGGTTGTTTCCAGTCTCTGGCTATTATGAATAGAGCAGCAATGAACAAGGTTGATCAAGTGTCTCTGAGGTCAGATAAAATTACCTCTGGGTATAGGCTCAAGAATGGTATAGATGGCCAGGCTTTGGTGGCGCACGCCTTTAATCCCAGCACTCGGGAGGCAGAGGCAGGCGGATCTCTGTGAGTTCGAGGCCAGCCTGGGCTACCAAGTGAGCTCTAGGAAAGGCGCAAAGCTACACAGAGAAACCCTGCCTCGAAAAACCAAAAAAAAAAAAAAAAGAATGGTATAGATGGATCTTGAGGTAGATGGATAACCATCTTCCTGAGCCAGCTTCCTGAGGAGCTACCATATTGATTTCAAGTGTGGCTGTATGAATTTTCACTCCTACCCGCAATATAGGAGTATTTCTATGACTCCACATCTTCATCAACATAAGAGATCACTTGTTTTAATGATCTTAGCCATTCTGACAGGTATAAGATGAAATCTCAAAGTAGTTTTGATTTGTATCACAGACTGTGGGAGACCAGCTCCCACAAGCAGCTCAGGATAATGAAAGGAATGCCTCAGAATAGCAAGGGACAGAAAACTTTTTTATCTGAAGATATTTAGGAATAAGTTTTAATCTGTCTATGACTGGTGAAATAAGGAAACACACATGCTTTCTGATGTTAACTTTCTTTTACTTCATCTTAAGAATGGCCTCTGACTCTTTCTGTCTCCACACAGCTGCATATCTCCACACTGCTGCATACAGCTATGTATCTTTACATACATACATAGGGCCACACATCTCTATATACAGTTGCATCTATTTTCACATGGCTAAACATCTATCTTTTACGTACATTTCTCTTCTACATATCTTTTCAATACAACAGCTTCATCTTCCTTGTCTCCACACAGTCACAAATCTCCACACAGCCACAGCTAAACATCTCACTTCATAGATCTCTCACCATACAACCCTTTACACAGTTCCTAGACATAACTCCTCTATGAAGCCTCAGCTCTTTCACATAGCTTTCTCTCTCTCATACTTACTCACGCACACATACTTCTACATTATTCAATCACTCTTTACTCCCTCACTCTTTCACCCTCTCACTTCCTCACATTTCTCTCATGCTTCTTCTTCATCTCTCACTCAGCACACACACATTTCATTCACGTTCTGCATCAGCTCTCACATAGCTCTACACAGTAGTCTCTCACCACACTGCTACTGCTGCCTTACAGCCAAACTCTGGACAATTATAAATTACATTTTTAGGGCCGTACCCATTCTCACAACACGAGATAAGTCATGTAGTTAATCTTAGGATATTAGTGTCTGTCATATTGACCCATGCACATAGCTCTAAGTTAGTGAGGGATCCCAGACAGTAAACAATTGGCTGTACTTTGAGCCGTCAGGGTACACGTAGAAAGAGAGCTACTACAAGGTACTATATTTCAGTGTAAACAGCCTGGCCTTGATTTAGCAATAAACAACACCTGGGAATTAGTCTTTGTGTATATTCTGTAGGGACAGCTTAGTCTGTTTTGAATTTGCTCTGAAGTCCAAAATTAGCTGTCTTTGAAACTGAGAACACTGTTACTTTCCTGTGTCAGTAAAGAAGAATATTCTAGTATTATTTCTGTTCATTAGAATTATACAGCTTAAACAGAAATCCACAGCTAAATGTGTGCCCAAAGATGGAATATTTTCTTGAGATAAACACACAAGCAGTGGGAAAACACCTATAGCTGTTTTTAGGAAAGAAATGCAGGAGCACATGAGAAAAATTACAGACAGGAGCAACAGGTCAATAACCGTCAGTAACTCCATGGCTTTGCCAAGTGGGGCTCCCTATCAGAGAATTATATGTTTGGTGTGTTGACTTGTAAAGGACTAGTTGTCACCTGCTGTATAGTCCCATAGCCCTCAGCAGATTTGCATTTTCCTGATGGCTAACAATGTTAAACATTTCTTTTTAATGTTTCCCAGATATTTGAGTTTCCTCTATTGAGGATTCTCTGTTTAGATCTGTACCCTATTTTTATTGTGTTTTTTTTACTTGATATACAGCTTCTTTAGTTCTTTATATATTTTTGATATTAACCCTGTATCAAATGTAGAGTTGATAAAAAAAAAAACCTTTTCCCCTTTCTGTAGGCAACTGATTTGTCTGAATGATGGTGTCCTTTGCCATGCAGAAGCTTCTTAGTTTCATCAGGTCCTATTTATTAATTTTTGATATTGCTAGAGCTAATGGAGTTCTGTTCAGAAATTCTTTCCTGTGCCAAAGAATTCAATGCTATTCCCCACTTTCTTTTCTATTATGTTAAGCATATTTGGATTTATGTTGAAGTTTTTGATCCATTTGGAACTGACTTTTGAGCAGGGTGTTAAATATGTATCTATTTGTAATCTTCTACATTCAACCATCCAGTTTGATCAGCATAATTTGTTGAAGATGCTTGTTTTGGGCTTACTTATAAAAACTCAGGTGTCCCTGGGTGTGGAGATTTATGCCTACGACTCAGTTCCATTGATGAACATGGCTGTTTTGTGCCAACACCATGCTGTTTTTATTACAGTAGCTTTGTCAGACAACACAAAATCTAGGGTAGTGAAACCTTTCGCAGTTCCTTTATTATTCAGGATTGTTTCAGCTCTCCTGGGATTTTTGTGATTCCATATGAAGAAAATAAACATGCTTTCAAGATCCATGAAGAAATTTTGTTGAAATTTTGATGGAGGTTGCACTGAATCTCTAGATTGCTTTTCATAGGTTGGTCATTTCTACTGTATTAATCCTACAGATCATGGCATGAGAGATCTGTCTTCAGATATCTTCTTCAATGTCTTTCTTTAATATCTTGAAGTTTTTATCATACATGTTTTTCACCTTCTTGGGTAGAGACATCCCAAGATATTTCATATTATTGGAGGCTATTGTGAAAGGTGTTATTTCATTGATTTCTTTCTTAGTCTGCAAGTCACTTGTATATAGGAAGGCTACTGATTTTTTGAGTTAATTTTGTATCCAGCTACTTTGCTGAAAGTGTTTATCAAATCAAATGTAAGTGTTTCCTGGTGGAATTTTTAGGGTCACTTATGTATGCTATCATGTCATGTAAAAATAAAGATACCTTGATTTCTTCCTTTCCAATTTGTATCCCCTTAATCTGCTTATGTTGTATTATTGCTCTAGGCTAAGATTTCAAGTACTATATTGAATAGGTATGGAGAGCATGGACAACCTTGTCTTGTTACTGATGTTAATTAAATTGATTTGAGTTTAAGTTGATATTGGCTACTTGCTTGCTATAAACTTCTTTTATTATGTTGAGGTTTGTCCTTTGTATCTCTGATCTCTCCAGGACTTTTATTATGAAGGGGGAGTTGGATTTTATCAAAGGTCATTTCTGCATCTAATGAGATGATCATATAATTTTTGTCTTTCTGTCTGTTTATATGGTGGGTTATATTTATGAATTTACATATGTTGAACCATCCCTGCATCTCTAGGATGAATCCAATTTGGTCATGGTAGATGATCTCTTTGATGTGTTCTTGGATTCTGTTTGCAGGTATTTTATTGAGAGTTTTATATCTATGTCCATAAGAGGTATTTGTCTGTAATTCTCCCTGTTTGATGGGGAGTCATGCAGTTTGGGTGTCAGGGAAACTGTGGCCTCATAAAACAAATTGGGTAATGTTCTTTCTATTTCTGTTTTGGGGAATAATTAATAATTTGCACGTTTTTCTCTTCTGGTGACAATTAGTTAAAAGTTTGTTACTTCTTTGATACTTTCAAAAGACCAATATATGCTTTAATTTCTTTTAGTTTTTCTATTTACATTTTAAAATTTCTGCTCTAATATTTATTTCATCTCTGGTTACAGATCTTGAGGCTGTCAGGCTCTACAACAGTGTGAGCAAATCTGTGTAATATCTCCTGTCTCTTTCTCACACTGTCCTTGTCTGTCTGTCTGTCTATCCATCTGTCTCTTTCTCTCTGTATATGTGTGTTTGTGTGGTTGTATGTGTGTTTGAACTTCACTCTTCCCCTTTCTCCCTCTCTCAACCCCCTAAACACACACACACACACACACACACACACACACACACTGTTCTATGCGATCTAGTTCTCTCTTTTGAGCTATGCAGGGACAAGCACCAAGAACACATGTAGTGCACATACATACATGCAGAGAAAACACGGACACAAAAAATAAAATGGAAAAATATAGCAAAAATGTTAGACTCAGTCAATAATTGTTATAATTTTTATTCATTCAGTCATTGATGTATTAGTATGATGCTAGTGATAAAACTATTGGGTAAATTTTAAGCAAACAAGGGAATTTCATAGTCTTAATTTTTTACTCAAAATATTTACTAATACCACAAGGTTTCTCATTTATGTAGCCAATATTGGATCACCATAAGTTTCTTAGTTTAACAGTCATACCATATTTACATGAGATGATATCACTGTGTACACAAGTGTACAACAGGTTTTTCTGTGGTATTTTTGAAACTGTTCTGATAGTTTAAAATACTATCTTGTCTGTTTCATAAAGTTTAAGTATAATTAAATGTATTACTTTTCTTATTTTTGTACACACACACACACACACACGTGTGTGTGTGTGTGTGTATGTATGTGTGTGTGTGAGTGTGTGTGTGTGTGTGTCCCTCTGTGTGTGTATGTGTCTATCTGTCTGTCTGTCTGTGTGCACATGTATTCCATGGCTTGCATGTGGAAGTCAGAGGACAACCTTCAGGAGTCAGTTCTCTCCTGGGGAATCAAATACATATTGTCAGGCTGTGAAGCAGGCACCTCCACATGCTAAGCCATCTAATCAGTTTTTAAAGTCATTAAAAACTGAAAATTAAGTAACTTCATACTCTATGATTTTCAAAGCACCCCTCATGGTATGTTGTTTTAATGAAGTCAAATAGGAGAAAATGATTTGATCCTCTGTTGGTCAAAGTTAATCATTTTAATTTCATTAAAATTTATTCATACAAAATATATTTTGCACATCACTAAATTTTATACTTGTACTCTGTATACTATACATATCCTCTTCATCATTCATATTCTGACTGGCATTGGCTAACACATGTTATATACTATCATCAGTATTTACTTCACTTATGCCCAAGCTGGGGCTATGTGAGCCTTTTTTGAAGTAATAATTAGAAAGATATTGAATGAAAAAAGCTTAAACATAATTTCTTTTTTGCTTTTGAATTCTAATCTACATTAATATGAACTTTATAATTGTAAGTTAGGAAAAAGTTAACTGTACTGTAGAAAATATGACTTATAAATAAAATAATAAATCCTCTTTTACTTATTTATACAATTTCTACAAGTTAATAACTTTTTAGAACATAAATGATAACATATACTTTTCAATATATCCATTATTTTACTTTTAATGCTCATCTATTTCAGAAATGTTTAAATTAATTCATTTCAAATAATACTAAATACAGAATGATACTGAAGAAGTCACTTAACTGAAAGTCTGAAAGTTTACAAATTTCGTATTAACATATACAGTAAGTAGAAAGAGCTCTTTCTTTTTAGTGGATACTCCCTTAAGCCATATATAGTCATCTTTGTATCAGCAGTGGCACACCAAGTAATCAAGCAACTGTGAATTGTGTACTATGTAAGTAAGCCTATTATAATTGCATCTGAACTATGTTTTCGTCTTATGATTGGGTTACGTAAAGTGTTTTTAATCACTTAAAGTCACTGAGGAATATCTGCTCATGACATTAACTAAGTCAGTTCATTTTATGTGCTATCTCCAAATACCTAGGTCCTAGTGTACCAGTTCTCCTACTGACATTCCAGCACAAACTCTTCAATCACTTCATAGTCTATTGACTGTGATGCCTATAATTGTATGAAAGTACAGCTTTGTCTGTACTGCAGATACATATCTTATTATATGAATAAATTAAGTTCCTGGAAGCTAAAAATTAATGAAAAAAATGACAGTGTAGATTCAAAAATTTGATCAAAATCAGAAGATAGTAGCAAGAAGAATAATTCAAAAGAGGTAGGATAATTCTTAGCATACCATGAATCTTACCATTATCTTAATATCTTTCAACCTTTTGTATTTAAAATATGGGTAGAATAATATATATATAGTAAAATTTCATACCTCAAAATTTACAACTCAGCATAATGTTTTCAAATCACCCTTATTCTTGAACAGCACACTATTTTTATGTTGCCGAATAGAATTTAATTAAATAAATATGTTAACCTACTTATTCCGTTTATAATTAGCTTTTAATCCAATCTCTTTAAAAAGCACTTGCAACTGAAAAAGAGCAATTTGATGATACTCAAATTTTAGGCTATTTCCCAAACAGCAATAGGTAAAGGAATGTTGGTCTCTTCCCCTGTGTCCTTACTACCAATGGCAAATTAGAAGTCATGCATCATATTGTGCTACACATATCATATTTATGGGAAAGTAGATGAAACTTAACCCTGTAGGCATTTCAGTAAACATATCACCTCAAATTTCTGTGTAAGGTAGGTATGAAACTATTAAGAATTCTTAATAAGTGGCAGGAGACAAGTAGTAGTCTTAGTCTTAAACTGGCTTACTGCTCTAAATACAAGGTCTTGGCTTCTCTATACCTCCTGCCCTCATTTAAGTAAAGGCAGAATTAAGAACAATGGAAAATACAAATATATTCAACAACATTAAAACCTTAAATTTTCCAATTAACAAGTAATCTATTGCTGAACAGAAATAATAATTGGATACCAATGGAGACAATAATAATAGGATACCAAAGGTGAGTGCCCGTCGCTGGGCGCCAGCCACCCCTGGGAAAACCTGCTCACCTTGGCCCCAGATTCTGGCCAGCGGGCAGGCTCCCTT